>CAJNOP010002034.1:5121-20615 GCA_905250075.1 Rotaria sp. Silwood1 | reverse complement strand
AAAAAGAAAGTAAAATGGAGAGAGAGAAAATAGCGAGGATATAAAAGAACCGAAGAATAGGAGAATCAGCAGTCAGTTGAAGTAGAAGAAATTAGAAGTTATCTTAGAAGGAGAGAGAGAAGAGTTACCTCGGTAAAGGGATAAAGCAGAAGATATTAACGGTTACAGTGGAACGGTTATATTCCAAATACTTTTATTATTTGTGCACGTTTCAATATCGTATTTATTACGTTCATATCGTTTTATTCTTCATCGTGTGTTCATACTTTTATTCAAATAAACATCGGTGAATCCGTAACGTTATATTTCAATTCATTATTTTCTCTACGACTCATTAGCAAAGTAAAATATTTCGTTACACTCATCCTTAGTATTAGTCTATAACTGGCATGTGGATTCAGTGTAAGCGAAACACGATTAAAATCTATTTTAAAAAATCTTTTAACTTAAAATATATTTGAAAATAAAGATTCCTTGTTCAAGAACAGCGACATGTTACTTTCTTCTCTCATAAGTATTGTTATGAGTACAGGTTAAGAATAATATGCATTTGAAAAATGATATATTTAAATACCAATATCGAGGATTGATTTAAGGGCCCCCTCAGAAACGAACTTTGCTATTTTTCATCCGATTTCAACCAAAATTTCCGAGAATGTTAGTCTTGACTAGAATAGCTTATAGTTAAAATATCTTCCCCAAATCTCGAAGAAATGCACAAGTTCTAGTCAATTCATTACCCTTTACGCGGACAAGGATTTTGCAATAAGGATACGAGCTAACAAGCTCGGACGGTTTTCAAGTTGTAGAGTACCCTTAGGGCTAGGACTTAACAGGCTCCGATTTTTGAATTTCCCTTTATTTGATTTTTAAAAAAAATTTTTCGAAAAATATTCGAATTCGAAGTGCTCATAGAAATGAAATATCCAAGTATTTTATTTCAGTAAAAGACAAATTTAAAAATCGGAGCCTGTAAAGTCCTAGCCCTACATGTCTCCTATATAATAAAAAAAATTATCACTTCCATGTCGAGTCGTTATGGAGAAAAACCTGCCCGCGTAAACTGCATGACGAAAAAACTAATTTTGAGAAAAACGAAAAATAAGTATTAGAAAGCGATTTTTCCGAAAATAACTTGATTTATATATCAACGTCCAAGACAGGCTATAAATATGTGATCTTAATATTATGTTTTAATAGTCTCATAGTAATTAGTATAAAAAAAAGACCTTACGAAATGCTGATGCAAAGAGAAAGGAGCGTAAAAAGTCAAAAAACCTTGAAAAAACACCATGAAAATTTCTCGAAAAATGTGATAGTAGAAGCCACGTTTTAGGCGATAAGTTCGTCAAAATCAATTCATTTTGCGCTAAACCATAGATATTCTGAAAGAGGAGACTTCGTTGCATCTTCCTATGATAAAACTTCAATTTCGGCTTATCTTTGAAAAATTGGATTTTCTGAGGGGGGCCCCCCCTTAAAAAATAAAGAATCATTATTTATGATTGAAAATAATTTTAAGAAGTTTTTCTAAAGAGAAAGAACTTCAATGAGATCAATAATGACAACAGTTGAGTCAAAATGAAAGTAGTTTTAAATGTTTTTCAATATTCTTACTATAGCCCATTGAAAATGGAGCGACATTTGGGCAAGAACATTTGCATCACCCTCATCCTCAATTATTCTCCAATGACAAATACAGACCATACATTATTTTGCTTCAATATCTGTTGATGACATAAATTAACATATCATTAGTTTACAATCAAGAACAGTGTTCTGTAAAACAAACTATATTTATCCTTTTTGATGAGATTTTACACTGTCCAGGTGAACAAAAAAAAATAGATTATATTAATTCTGTAAAAATAGTTGCTATTTGATAGAAATAACGTATTTCACTTATTCAATAGACAAAAAATTCAACATTCATTCATTGTATACTATCTATTTTCAAAAATGAAGTCAACATCGTTGATATTTATGTCTAACTCACTTACGATAAATACCGAATCATGGTTTATTCCGTTGGATATTGTGACGATAGTGTCTATTGCTTTAACCATTGGACTTGCAATACTTATTTTACTAATTATTCTCATTGATAAAACATGTCATACAGTTCCAATGATGTTAATTGCTAATTCATGTTTAGCTGAACTTATATGTGCAAGTGATTCACTTGGTATGACTATTTTCACATTACATAATGATCTTCAACAAATTCCGTATCCAGATTCAATGTGTATATTTCGAGGCTATTTAAGTTATGCTTCATGTGCTGTAATGAATTATTCTTTTCTTTTACAAGCTATCTATCGATATGTTGTTGTTGTTTATCCAAATTATTTAATTTTTCAATCAACTCGATTTCAATTATTCTTCATTTGTGTAACATGGACCTTGGGTTTTGTATACCCTATCGGATTTATGTCCAATGGTAATATTACTTATGATGTTGACAACCAAATCTGTCAAATATCTCTTGGACTTTCCTTTCCAATGATTTTTGTAGCACTTTGTATCTATACAATTCCCATTTCGTTGATAATGTTTGTCTATTTCAAATTAGTTCGATATGTTAAAACGATAAGTAACCTTGTAACACCTGCAAATACATTAATTCGTGCTCGACGAGAATTAAACATGTTCCGACGTATAGTTATATTTGTAACGATTCTAGTGGTACTTGGTATTCCATATATAACCTTTATTTGTATGTCATTTTTTATTAGTCCTCCAAAATATCATCTCCGAATTGCTTGTAGTGCAATATATGTCTCATTAGCATGTGTGATCATTGCTTTATTTCAACTCACACCACCATTGAAAACTTCTATAATGAAACTAATAAGTGGTCGACGAAATAAGATAACACCAACCGTAGCATTCATCATAGGAAAAACTAATACTTAATTGATGTTGTATTATATTTTTTATTATCCGTATCGCATTGAAATAAAACATGAAAATGCAAATTAAAATTAATTAATGTACCTGTTCTGAAACTAATCAAGAATGTCTTGAAAGGAGATAAAGTATAATGTGCTCCTTTTAAAAATAATTATAGAGTTTCATGTACTAAAAAATCATCAGTCTAGAAATGTATGTCATATTTAAACCCAAATCAACCGTTAGATTCGAATATTCTCAATTTTTGCATAGACTTTGCTTCTATTTTTCCATTTTCTGTAGTAAATGAGAATTAATATCTGAGTTGCCACAACGTTCATTCAAGATATCTTTTCCACCTTAAATGATGTAGTCTATATTGACAGGCAAAATATACTACCTAATGAATATTTGCCGTATTCAGATCTTTTTGTGTACTCAAAAAGTGAGTACACTATAGAATCGGTCAGTGAGTCCATCCGGCCGGCCGGCCGTTTACACGATAACTTTTGAAAGGAGAGTCCAATCGCGATGAGATTTTCTACACAGTTCAGTCTTAACAATGACTCAGTCGAATTCGAAGATGAGAAGAATTGGCTGAACCATTCCTGAGTTATTGCAAAAATACTCATTTTTTCCTATGGCTTCCTATGCGAAAATCGACCCATCCCCGCTTTCGTAAAAAACTTTTCCTATCATACTCAAAATAAAACCCCAACTATTATATACCATTCGATAGAGAATTTCACGAGCTACAAAATGGTATATAAAGCATTAAAAATTTGAGCCCAAACTTTTGGGCCAAGAAAAGGGATTTTTAAGAAAATAAGGATATTTTATAAAGGTTGACGAAAGTAAATCGGGGTCGGTGAATCCGAATCTGAAGTCAGATTTTGAAAATTCTGAACAAAAGTTGTTGGGTTAAGGAATTGTTTCTTCACTTTTTTATCTCATAACTTACTCACTTGGGTGTAGTGAATTTATAGATTAAACTGTTTTCTGTCCAATTGAGACCTTCTTTAGCTCAAAGGATCAAACCGTTCACGAGACAAGGTTAAAATGCCGAGCATACACTCAAGATAGTTAATTTGTATTATTAAACTGTCGAAAATATTCATCCTTGAGCGCACTAAGGAACTGCCCCTTAGGCCCTGCGGATGCCCTCTTTTTGTCCCGTAGGACGTGGCGAGGAGTTAGTTCCGGAAGTTTTATTCATTCGCATAAACTTCTTTGCTTTAGCTGAATCGTGTTTCTTTTTATAAACTCATATTAATTATGTCAAAGTGTGGTACAAATTGTTGAGGATTATCTTCAAAAGGCAAGAGAGCATCATAATGAATACCATTGTAGTAAACACATAATCCTAATTTATTCATATCGGATTTGTATCCTATGTATTTCAAACGACCACCTGCTGTCCGTTCATTAAATCGATCGATCAATTCCTCCAAGCTAATATTCGGTGATATATAATGCCTACTTTCTGGATTGTTGTTAAATCAGGTATATGAATATATAGGATGAGATAGAGCTATAGAGAGAGCTTGAATTTGAACTTCTCCACCCCATATTTTATGCTTAGCAGTTCTTTTCAACTGTTCTTCAAATGAATAAGCCAATGATTTACAAAGTGTTCGGAAATAATCGCTATTATTGATCATTGCACTTACTGCCAACAATCTCATCGAATGTGTTAGTTTTTCAGATCCAATATTTAATATCGAAAGAGAACTATATAAACAATTGCCATCTGCAGTCGTGCGGGTTCGAGCATAAACTGAGTCAAATGCTTGAACAGAATATTCTGTTTCCAATTCTAACCGGACGAATCGGTCTTTATTTTGCATAGTTATAAACGGTGATTTTTCAATTACATCATTGATTACTTGAGCTTGACTTGAAATTTGATCAGTGTCTGTAGTATTATTTAAATCAAGTACAAGAAGAAATTGATCAAGAATCTTTCTCGAGTTTGAATCAATGATTTCATAGTTTTCGGAAGAAGATTTTTCGTCAATATCCATCATATCAGATGGATCATTAACTTTGAGATCTTCCAAATGGAAAGACATATCTAAGTCAATTTGTTCGTTTTTATCGACTGTTTCATGGCATTCACAAACGAATTTCTCACCGACTTCCATCGTGTCAGATTGATCATCAGTTATAACATCTTCGATATGAAAAAGTATATTTGTACGAATGTCTTCGGTTTCATCAAAATGAAACTTAGTCAAAACTTTATGTTTTCTTATCCATATTGGTTTATGAAAACTTGTAAGACTTTCAAAATAATCAGATTTTAAATCTTTCACACTAGTAAAGCAATAGTCAATTTGCGTTTTTGCATTAGTTGAACTTTTATTTAATTTATTAATCAGAGTCAACCCGAACGACTCCATATATTCAATGAATTTGTGATTGGTTTTTATCTTCAAATTTATATTGAAATCACCAACAACAATTATATCTTCACAGAATCTTTTTGAAATAGATATAACTTCATTAATATGTCGTTTTAAGACATCAAATGATGAATTTGGTGAATTGTAAACGGAAATAATACAAATATCATCAATTTTTATTGAGCAATATTCAATATGGTCTTTTTCTGAATATTCACATCTTTCGGTGATATTTTCATACTTCAAATCACTTTTTAAGTAAGTGATTTGACCGAATGGTTTTCGTGTATCATTACAATCACGTCTGTGAATTACTTTAAAACCTTCAATTTCCAAAGAATCAGTAGGTTTTGTCCATGTTTCAACAAGACTTATCATAGAAGCACACAAAAATGTTTTGTCAGATCTGATATCCAAAATATGTTTATTCAATGATTGTACATTATGAAACATCACGAAAAACCTTTCTCCTTGAGATTCTTCAGGAAATTCAAGTGAAAATTTCAGCATTTGTTCGGATCTCATGGTATTGAACATCATCGCCACTGCATCATTACGTTCAGGTGGTTTTGGTGGAACGAAGTCGCCAATTAAATATAAACCAGTTGCTTTTGTTGCACGACTACAAGCGACGTATAATTCAGTTCTTGTCATTCCTTTCTTTAGATTGACAACGAATTTTTCATAAGTGCCACCTTGACTTTTATATATCATCATTGCTTCACAAGGAACTACAGAAAACTGTTTACGTTCTACTTTGAAATTTGTTGACCTTGTATTTATTTGCCATGTTACTGGTTCAACTGGTGTGAGACTGAGATCAATATTTCTATTTCGCATTACATTTTGAAAATTAGCTCTGGTTTTTCTTCCAGCTTTCTGTTCATTAAATTTAATCCATAGTCTACATGGTACCGTCTCATTAGTCTTTTGAAGCTTTCCATAATCAATCATTATCAATTTTCCACAGGCGCTATTTACTAATCCATCTTCAGTGTCAATATTCACTGTCATCATATACTTAGCGCCCACTTTCAAATCAATTTTAAGTGGTAAACCGTAAGTTTCAGTTGTTTTCAGATTTTTTACGTTGTTTAGAACTTTTTCTCTTATTGATGCAAGTCCATCACCAATACAAAAATCATAAGCATTAGCGATTGCACCTTCGGTATTAAGACTGGCCAATACTTTTGTATTATATGCATCAACTTCAGCATTACTTCTAAATACCCTTATTGCATCTCCCATGATTTCCAAATTTTCATTTGAAATAATTCGTGATTTTAATAAATTAATATCTTCAAGTGTCATCATTCCTTTTGCTATATTACTTAATGCAATGGCAAAAGCCTTATCATCTTTTTCGGCATGGCCTCGCATCGGTCACCCTACCCGGAGGAAGGTTTATACGCACTAAAAATAAAGAAAACTCTCTCGAAATCCAAAATTTCACTACTAACAGATTATGAAACACGTTGCAACTTCTGAGATACGATGTTGATTGGTTATATAAACCGTATTTTTCCTCCAATAAGTGCCTAAAAATGGATTTTTTGACGAATTTCACCAAAAAACTATCCGTTCTGAGTCCCATTATATTTCATTTTTTGTCCAAAAAACAGGCAGAATTTTAATGTCATTCTGCTTTGAACGTGAAGCTGATATTCTCGCGCGATAGAACTATCTCTGTACTATTCGCGGACACGAGAAATGATGGGTTTTCATCATGATAATTAAAAGCTGTAAGGTCCCTAACCGTCCTCATTAGAAAGTCAAAAAATGATGAAATTCCGTAACGAAGTGAAATTCTGTAACGGCTAGTATTTACAGTTATTTGATTTGGTACAGTTATGCTTTCTAGGAAATGAATTGATATTTTGAAAGCTCATGGAAAACTGAATAACTTTTATATAGAGCATTTATTTGTATGTCGTTTCGTGATGTAGTAAAATGCTTAACTTCTGCATCACCCTAAAAAAAATTTCCATTTTATGAAATTCCGTAACGGTCAGTATTTGTTGAATAACTCAACTATGACTAGACAGAAATACATAAAATTTTTACTGATAATAGATCTCAGCCATCTCTATCTATGATAAAAATTTTAGCAAGTTTGCCTTGATTTTTGAGAAGCTACAGGTGTCACAATATGAAAAAATGAAATTCCGTAACGCGCGGCCACGCCCTTTTGTCTCATTATTTCTGTCAATTCGAACAATTCAAAAAGTGACCATAATGGATTATCCACTAAAGCATTATATGAATTGTTAAATTGAAATATATATTTATCGCCAACTGGCCTTAATTGATTGAAATCGCCCAAAACTGTAACGGATATTCCACCAAATGGTTCTTTTGACTTCATTATTTGCTGCAGGCGAGCATCGACCTGCTGAAACATTGTAAAACCAACCATTGATATTTCGTCTATTATTAGTAATTGCAAGTCTTTCAATTTTACTCCAATTCTATTTGAAACATCGCTGTCTAGTTTAACAAGTTTATGTTTGTATTGATTAACTGGTAAACTTAGAAATGAATGCAAAGTCATTTCGTCAATTAATGCTGCTGCTTTGCCAGTTGGCGCGCATATTGCGACACGAATAGTTTCTGAATTAGATCCTGGAATAGAATTGTAAAATCTTAATATCAACTGGTATACTGCTTTGATCAAAGTACTTTTGCCAACACCTGCACCTCCATTAATGAAATGGAAAAATTGCTTATCACCGTCTTTAATCAAATTCATCACATTTAAAGTGTATTTCTTTTGACTGCTATTGAGACTTCTCATCAATCGCTGATAATCAGCATCTGGTATCATTTTGGGAACATTAAAATGTTCGACTTTTCCAGTTGGAGTATTTATTCCCATTTCAACAAAGATATCGCCTTCATTATTTCCTGTTTCATAAATAAGAAATTCATTTTTATCTTGATCATATTCAATATTTGTATCATCAATATCATCGTCATTTCCTCTTTCTGTTTGCTCTTCAAAAGCTTTTTCGAATTCATTAGCTTCACGATGAACATATTCAGATCTTTTTTATCGAATCAAATCTTTATGTAATTCAAATGTCTCTTCATGATTTATATAAATAAGATCCTCTTCCTCATTACTCCATGGTAGAAATAGCATCAGCTGCTCTCTGTAATAATTTTCAGGATCTTTATGTAGCTTAAAGTTTCTGAATCTTATTATTTTTTTCTTTGTTCTTTTTTTAATCCATCCTTTTCCATTTTCCATCTTTAGAGCAACACTTTTTTCATCAATTTCATTGTCAATGACATCTTCATCATCAGAATTTTCCGTAATCTGAACGTTGTTTGTTTGTTTTTTTGATACATTATGCAATGAAGTAAAATCAGCCAAACAGATAATTTTCATTTCTTCAGGCCTATTTATATACATATCAATTAAGCCTTGAACAAAAACATCTTTTGAATCAGGCTCCAGTTTCTGAAGAACTTCATCTGATTTGACCATAGAAATTCTGTTTTCGGGTCTATTCGTATTAATAAATACAGTACTTCTGCTGCTGGTTGAAAGTGGAATACTTAAAATATGATAGACAGCTTCTTGTGCTGAAATTTCACTTGAATTCAAAAATTTATTTGCAATAACTCTAAGACGTTCTCTGACTGTATTATTCCCTTTTTTACCTCATTCAATGCTTATCTTAGAAGGTTAGACATTCCATTTTCAGATTTGCTAATGTAATCAACACAATACATTGAGCATGCATAAGGATCAAGAATGAACTGAATGTCCATATTTGCTTTGTGCAATGACATTATCATTGGATTGTATGCATTGATTCTGATTTCATTTGGAGCACGTTTCAAGAATACTTTCGTTTTTTTTAATCCAGCTCGAATCATTTTAATATATTCTTCTTCATTCATATCTACATGTTCCAAGAATTCTTCGAAAGTTAATGAATTATCTGAATCCTTTGATATTTTGTCAAGTTCTTGAACTACATTTCGTCTTTTTTTTACCTATCTCTTCACGTTCTTTCTTAGTTAACTTTTCATCGTTACTGAATGGCTCTAAAATCATCGTTTTTCTCATTGGAAAATATGGAATACCAAAGCGACATTCAATGCCATCCTTTACGTGTTTTTTACAGGTATGTGAGTGCTTATGACGTTGCAAACATATAAGGTCTTCAGAAAAGTCAGTTGGCTTAGCGTTGACCGAAATTAGTTTATCAATAAATTCCGTATATCTTTCGATCGATTCAGGTTTCTCTTTATCGTATTTCGGAGCATTTTTTAACCACAGTAGAGCATGAATATGTGGCGAGCCGCGGACTTGGAATCCAACTCTGACATATTTATCTTCTAATTCATAGCCTTGAAATGGACCCCAAGGTGCCGATAATATCTCCCATAAACATTTTAATCTATGTTCCAAATAACGAACGCATGCTACAAGATCATTTCTTATCAAATCACATTTCTTTTCATAGCTCATATTTTCTGCCTCCTCTAATGTTATTACTTTATTTTCCAACACTTGAGTTAATATTACAATTAGTTCTGACCACTTTGTCTCTGCTGCTGATAATGTTAGAAAAATAGTTGCACATCCTAATTGCCTGATCATTGCCATAACCTCCTTTTTCTTTAGTTCCCAGAACGCTGGTGAAGATCGATCACATCTCAAGAATGTAAAAGCATCATCATTATGAATAAATCCATTGACATAATCTCGATTGAGCATTTGCGCAACAGTTATGTTTTTTGTATTTTTTTGTCTTTCTCAACTTTATTGAAATAGCATCGGAGAACTTTCTCGTTTGTAGTTTCTTATATGTGAAAAACAATTTCGATATTCTACCACATCTTCGATCAAACATTCTTAATTCTGACTTGGCAATCTTAGCATAAGTTAATTTAACATTCGCTTTGATTTTTCTTTGCTTGCCACAATAAATTTTCGGAAATGTTAATTCATCGACTTTTAAATCCATTAGAATCGATATCGGTCTGTTATTCTCTCCTGGAGCAAATTTGATACCAATATCATTCTGATCACCAATCTCGTCATTTAATAACGTTTCAGTAGTACTTGGATTGACTGGTTTATCGTCACATTCATTCCATTTCTCCTCGTCATCAAAATCTTTGCTGATGTTTTCATTTTCATCGAATTTCTTATCTTCATCATCGATGATAAAATTCTCTCTCTCGTTAGAATATTCTTTCAGCCAATCATGAGATATCACAATGCCTTCATCCTTATACAGTTCTTGCTCAACCAAATATTTTACAGCAGTATGCACAACTTTTGGTCGAATTGTTTCATACATAAAAGCATTATTATTTTTCATTTGTCTCATGAGTTTCAATTGAGTCGTGTGAGTATCACTGAAACTTCTAGGCAATACTGGAACATTCGTATCAACATTTATGGGAACATTTACAAGGTTACCCTTGAGACCGAATTGTTTACAAGAACCTAAACTTCGAATAACCATAAAAGGAATTCTTGGTGATATTAATCTTTCTTCTAATTCAGTCAAGATTTTCAAACAATTCGGTACTTCATAGAATGCTAAACCATTAGATAGACTGAGATTAGGTACCTTATTGGACATGATGTCCTTTCTACAAGTGACACATAATTTAATGATCGCATGTTTTAGATAACAAACTGTATCAATAAATTCTGCTTTTAATCCTTTGTTTGTTAGCATCTCAACTGTATATTCTCTGATTGAATACTCAAACCATAAACCACCGCAACAACTACAAATATGAGTAGGTCCTTCTTTTATTTTTGATTCATAATTTGATTTCATGCCATCAAAATTACTTTTGTATTTATCTCTATTATTGTGTATTCTTAATGCATTTCTTCTTCTCTCTTCTTCTTTGAATTCATCATCTTGTCGTGCAATTTTATGAGAGTTTGCTCGTCTTCTATTGTCTAACAAGCGAAATTCATCATCAGTTCTTCTTTCTCTCATTCTTCTTGTTATCTCAGCATTTCTCTGAGATATAGATCTTTTTTAAGCTTTGGCATTTCTTCAAACTAGCTCAAAATACTTTTGATATGATGATTTTTTTCCGGGCCGTAGATAATGAAATAAAATACGATCAAATTAGTCATTAAAATTTTAAATGAAAGCAGCTTCTGACTCAGATTACGCACGTGTATATACCGAGTGCGTCTTCTACTTAGTGAGACACGCGTTTATCTCTAAACTTAGTGAGATAAAAAAATGCAAAAGTTTCTTTCGAGATAAATCTTTGTTAAGACTTGATGAAGAATATGAACTCGATACGAGGAAGAAACTTTAGAGAATCAACAACTTGATAATCTTTTTTGAATAAAAAAAATCCAATTTTTATTTCTTTTATTTGAACAAAAAATTCGATTTTTATTTCCTTTATTTGATTGAAAATAACTAAAATCTAAAAATGAAAAAAAAAAAACTAATGAGGATGATTTTAATAACGGAAAGAATTTCATTTATAAATGAAAATAAATGCTAAATTAAATTTTGATTTAGTTTGTATAGATTGTCTTTTATTGAGTTCAAGATATGAATCAAAAACAAAGGAATGATTGAAACAAGTATATATGTTTGAGATAAAACTTCTTTTTATTCGATACAAGAGAAAAAATGGTTATAAACAATTTTTTTCATAAGTGTACAATATGTTTTTTTAGATGTCTTTTATTCATCTGATGAAGAAAAAAAACGTCATATTGATGTTGTTATTAGTAAATGACGAACAAGAAAAGTTTTATTTATTTTTTTTTAAGTTTCTATAAATAATTCGGCACTAAAATGAAAAATGTAGTTTAATTTAAGCCAAATAAAAAATTAATTAAATCATACATTGTTGATTTCAAAATATCTTTCAATATTTCCATTTGTTGTTCATTATTTTCTTTTTTTCTAGGAATTTTTGGCAATTGAGAAATACTCTTGATATTTCTCTCTGTTATTTGGATATTAACAGCTTCAAGACCTTTATTTGCTACAAAACAGAGAAGTATAATTTATTTTATGATGAAAACCAGTTAAATTACTTTTGATTACATCGAATTTACATTTATCCGATAAGAAAAACTTTCTTGGATAAGATTGGTTGATAATCGATGCTTCTCGAGCAAATATATCTTTGTACTGATTTTTATCATTACTGCAAAATATATGAGATAGAAGGTGAAAAAATGAGAATAGATGATAATTACCGTTTAAGAAAAGCATAATGCTTAACTCAATTCACTGTAATGATTGTTCCATGAACTCCTGTTTCTGAGAAAAGACTTTCTTTTTAGTTTTTTAACTTTCAAGATGTATTACCAACAAGAACAGATTCATTGTTTATAGGAATAAGTACTTTATTTTTGCTTCGAATGATTGTTTGGTCATTATTATCAACCATAACTCGTCGATCATCACCAACAATCATTGGTTCATCATCATCAGTAATCACTGAGTCCTTGACAAATGAATCTCCACCTGTATGTGCCATTAATTTATTCGATTTGTTTTTGTTATTCAATTTGAAATATTTCTACTGATGATCATTTTAAAGTTGATTTAGAAGTTTTATTCCGTTTTTCAACAAAAAAAGGAAGACTTTGTTGAATAAAAAAAAAGCTTTTTTACGAAAATAAAGCAATTGCTTTAAAAACAATTGAAAATGATAAATAATCCAAACGATTATTTGAACAAGAAAAAAATATCTATTCACTTTCTTTTATTCCACATAAAAATATTTTAAAATATTTTGATTATTCAATTAATAATCAATTATTTCATCTTTTATTTGAATATTAGTGTTATTTATAATTTTGGTATGTCAATTCAAATTCAACAATATTAATATATGGTTTAAATTAACAACAACTTGTATTTCTTTTCTCTTTCTTTTGAATAAAAGTCTTCAACTAAAATAAAATAAATTGGATCACCTCGTTATATGTCTCCAGAACTTTTAGCTGGAACTATTGAAGGGTGTGGAAATATCTTTACTTAAATGTGATGTTTATGCACTTTGAATTGTCCTTTGGAAATTTTTATTAAGATTTCATTTTCAAAGTAAAACTAAATCCTTTTAAAATAAAAATTACAGATAAAATTATAAATATTGATGTAAATAATTGTATATATCCATTTGAAGAACCATTAAAAGAATTAAATTTCAGTCTCAATAATCCAACAGTAAATAAAATGAATTTAATTAATCATTTAAAAAAACAAGAAACTATCCGTTAACTACTCTGCAGCTATAATGGCCGGCTTGCTAATCAGCGTAAACTCCTTTATTTTAAGTCATTCATTCCTTAGCAGCAGTCTTTATGAGTTGTATCTTCAGTAGTGTATTCGTTTCTCGTTCTAGTTTTGCTGCGCATGATGTAAAATATTTAGGACAAAATAGGAACGGAAAAAAATGAATGTACATTTTCGCTTTTTGAAGTACACATAACACTCGGATGCAAATCCGATGTTTCCGCATTTATTTTATAATCATCTTTTTAGATCTTTCACTTCTGGATTGATTTCGCTTGGATTCCTATCGAAAAAAAACTTTCCATTATTTTTATGAATATATTTTTCGAAACACCAACAAAGAATATAATTTGTCATACCTGTTCGGCCAATCACTCCAATCTTTTCCTTGGATTCAACTCGTAGATTAATACTTTTCAGTGCAGGATCCAGTTCTGGTCGATAGCGAAATCTGTAGTCTTTGAATTCGATAATACCACGAGAACACCAATCATCTGGTGGTTGAACGAGTACTTTAGTTTTACTATTGTTTTCATTGCTTTCTGGCACAAGTTCACCATATTCATGAATACGTTCAGTATTAGTCATAAGGTTTTCAGCTTCGGCTGATTGTCGTACAGCCCATTGGAAGAGATTTGTTACAATGATGCAGTAGGTGATGCTAAGAGCGGCTGCCGATGGATCGATTGTATGACGTAACACTACCGAAAGAATAGCAGTAACCAATGTGATTACGGTTACTATATGGCTGAGTTGCATACCAAACCATTGGCCAGCACATAAAAGAATAAAGTAAGATCGAAAATTCGCATCAATTCTTTCCATAAACATGTTTATGAAATCATCTTGAACTTCAAACGCACGAATACTAATGAGTCCGTCTAGTGACGATGAGAACAGCGCATAAACTGGACTACGAGTTGCACTTTCAAGCCATTTGATTTGACAACTTGACCGTAAATAGAATCGGCGAAGCCACCAAAATGCAGGAATCAATGAAACGAGAACGAGAAGCACCCATGGATTGATAATTCCAATTGTTACAACAGTACCGAGAGCTATCAGTACATTTTAGATACCGTCGATCAAAGTCAATCGCAATAATTCATCTAAGACTTGCTGATCTTTACTTGCTCGATTTAATATTCGTCCACTTGGATTACTTTCAAAGAAACGTAACGAACTATACAACATACCGTTGAGCATTCGATTGTGAAAATAAGTTACTCCACATAACATAATATAGATGAGAAATCAAGCACGCACTAATGCAGCGCCCAATGTACCAAATGTCAATCCAAGATAGACATAAGCATCCACTGATGAGCTTGAGTTTGTTTCAGATTTGGTAGACCACTTAGAAAGCCAAATATTTGTAAAGTCGTACAACCTTCAGTGAAAAACAGTAAAATGATGAATATAAGAAATCCGAACCAGCTTAATGGTGGTGCGGTAAATAGTTTAATCCAAACACCCCACTGGACAGCACCATCAATTGATGCTTCTTCTATCACAATTGAATTCATATCAATTGTAGCACTATCAACTTGAAAATCAGTTTCTTTTTTATCGGATTCATCTTCTTCCTCTGTACTACTATTCGATTGTTCATCTTCATCAGATTGGGCAATATGTAATTCATCGATGTGACCTTTTGCCAAAAGAATTGTTTGATCTGCTTCATCTAAGAAATGTATCTGATGTGTAACTAATATTCTAGTCTTCTCATGAAGAAGACTACGTGGACCAATACCTTGATCAAATATTTTCTTTGCCACATTTGGATCAACAGCAGCAAGTGGATCATCGAGTAAATACAAATCTGCATCAGCATAAAGAGCACGAGCCAGCGATATGCGGGTGTGGGGTGTGGGTGTGTGGGTGTGGGTGAGTGTGGGGTGTGGGTGTGTGGGTGTGGGTGAGTGTGGGGTGT
>CAJNOP010002033.1:6717-20630 GCA_905250075.1 Rotaria sp. Silwood1 | reverse complement strand
TTACATAATGAATGTTCGATTATTTTATTTACAAAATGTGCAGCACAGCCAATACGACTAAAACCATTACGAAATGATTCACTCATTTTATTCTCATTATCGTTTACAATGTATTTCACTTGATCTTTTGTTAAATCATATGATTGGAGAATTGATTCAGTAAAAATTCGAGCATTATCAGCTGATTGTGTAGCGAAATTATAAGGTTTACATGCAAGAACAAATACAAAAAGACCATGTTATACTGAATATGTATGTAGCGTAACGCCACCACAAGGTACTTTAGTCTTTTGTTCAGCCCAAAAATCAACTGTTATCACAAAATTATTAATTGTTCTTTACGTAGAGTATAGATTTTATCTATTTCTCTACTAACCTAAAGAGAAATAAAACAGCGATAACATTAAAACTATGCAACAACAGATGAAAGAAACAATTTCAATTTACCGTTGTTGAATCAGGAATTACATCATAAATTGAAATAGCTGCACTTAATTGACCAATAGTTTTAAATAAAACGTCAACTAATTCTTTAGATCCATCACCACGAACTAAAGTAAACAGTAAACTATCTAAAGCACAACATTCAGCCAAAGAAAGAATTAGTTTTCGTTTAGTTGAATTAATCAACTTTTTCGAAATATTGTTAGTTTTTGTAAAATATAAATCGATTGATGATTGTGATGATGGTGAAGATTGTTGTCCACATGCTTTGTTGTGTTTATCCATAACATTAGTGCCATCATTTGGTTTCCATACTAAAATACAATGACATTTTAAACAAGATGTAAACTGCTAGGCATGATCATTAACAAATATTTGTAAATAGCCATCCCATTTAACACTTTTTGCATGTCTTGGTTTAACAAATGAAATAGACGAATTTTTTTTTAATCATTTCCAATATTTGTTGTTTGTTGTATATGGTCGTTGTTGCCACATTGAATATCGTAGTGTTTATTTGACTAAATATTTATTTTGGAGCGTCATTGTCGTTGACAAAAAACAAATTACGACTGATATCTATTTGTTGCCTATTGAGATAATAAACAAAGGAGTGGATGAACTGTTATCGAATCAAATTGATACCCATTATGAATTACATAGTAAAAGAAAAAGATAAGTGATTAAAAAAAATCAACTGTTAAAATAAAAATTAGGACCATTATTAACTTTCTATTGTAGTGGCGAAAAGATTGCTGCTTTTTTAGATCTGTTATCATAAACAAAAATAATAAATATAAAGATTCGTAGTCTAGTCTAATTCTTCGTAGTAAAAAACTACCGGGACCAACTTGCAGACCCCTACTCTTGATACCTTTTTAGTCTCTTTCATTACTCAAGGCACGACCAATTAGACCGATACGAACATCCAAAGATGAACTTCCCACGACAGAAAAAAATTTATTTCTTCAACTGAGATTTAAAACACGAAATATTCCCACGCAATCATTCTATCAGCGTCCACGAAATTATCTATGTTAATTTCTTCATGTTATGAAGAATGGGACAATAAACGAAAAAACATTCATAGCAGTCAAACAATTCGCAAACTACACCATACAACAGAAAATTCATCAAAAGGTACTTTAATAATAAATGTTAAAACAACCGAATCAAAAATTGAAATACTTACTTCATCCTAGGCGGACCAATGAACACAAATATTGCTAAAATGAAGACCAATCACAAATCACTTAAAATGAAGTAGTAACTATTCTCAACAAATATGGAGCATATCAACTACATTTATGCATCACTTCCGTCAGGTGTGTCCACTTTTGATTATTCCTTTCCATATCATGAAACCAAATCAAAGCCAAACAACACAATGTGATAAAAGAAAACACTGAGTTGGGCATCACGTATTTCCTGACAACTTTAAAAAAAGCAAACTACCACCGGATAACACCAATGCGAAGAAACAACGCAACTAACATCTATATATAGCATGTGCTTCGGAACAACTCACCCAGAACATACAAATTTACTACCAGATGAAATATCTGCAACTAAAATAGCACAGACTTTTAGATGAAATCAAGCTTTTTTTCACGAGAGATGCTTTCCAAAACAGCTGCTAATTCTAATTACATAGAAAGATCCACACCACAACTTGCATTTCAAGTAGATAAACTAGGTGTTACAATACTACAGAGACCTTCCAACTAAATTATACTTAAAAATTTCTAGTTTACGAAACAAAACTTGAACTACAGTGAACTTGTAAACTTTGTTTTCAAAAATTTTCGAATTTTCATTAGAAGTAGCCATCTCATGACTCTAGTTCCTCAGCTGAAATATCAATGTTATTCTAGAATTTGTTCAAAATTTTATAACAGCATAAGTTGAATAATTCTTATGATTTTATCGAAAATCATTTGAGAATTTCAAGCCATCTGATGATTTTCTTAGCCGAGATGAAATCTAGATTATGGTAGCTGTTATACCCACACCCACCCTATATTAGTTGAAATATTATCAAATAGCGTAGCAAGATAGAGCATCGTTTTCTCTATCAGATTATATAGAAAGAAAGTTTCTTACGGCATACGATAGGGTATTAAAGAGTCACTACCACTACTTTTGATGTGCTCTAAGTATTACTATAGGATTTTGAAATTTGAACCGGACTTAATCAGCCGAATTTTTCACTGGAATATGTACTATATGAAAAAAATTCAGTACAGAATGATAAAGGAATCGATGTACTCGTGACAAAGAAAAGAGTGAATGTGATGAAAAGCCTCATGCTATTCATTGTGTGAGTAATTACTTTATTCTGCTTCCTATTTGTTTTTGTTATTCTTGTATTTAATCATGAACCATACAAATATTGAAAGAGCCAAAAAACTTCTTCTTTATAATTATTTTGATCATTAGCTTTCTTATTTATTATTATACTTTTAGACAACAAATTCATGTTAACTTGTCAAATTAGTACAATGTGACAAACGAAAAGTTCTTGACTGAATTCTTTCGATGACTAGTGTGTGTGTTCCGAACTTCTACTGCTGCTGCTGTTGACGTTGAGTTTCATTCATTCTGTTCTGTTTTGTGAAAACAAAAACAGTATGCATATTTTTGAATTCCATGTAGATAACCACGTTTCAAGCAAAGTTGATGACAGTAACCAGCTTCAGTTTGATAAGGCATGAAAACTAGTAATGTTAAAAGAACAGCAAGAACAATCAGCACTGTCCATGATTTGGTCATTTTCGTTTATGAAATTCAATCTAAATATGACAAAATTAATACTGACATTCTCCATGTTTACCGTTTAATATCGCATAACAAAACTGACATACGATTGTAAGACTATCATCTTTATTGAGGTACTATAGGGTAAAGAGACATTTTTTATCGTCTATTTATAATCAGTTGTCGAAACTGCGGAACATCCAAGGGAGAGAAAGCAAGACGTCAGGAGTGCGCACTTCCATCGTACTTCCTCATACTTCCACGATACTGTCATGGCCCTTATCCATAAGTCAAGGCAACGCTGAGTCATTTGTATATGATCTGCATTCTTGAGTCACATACATGTGACTAGAGCTATATAAATGCTTCATACGTGCTTGTGTGAGTGTGCATTGTTTTATTTCATCATCATACGAATAAAGCAGAACGCTTAACAATGGTGCACTAGCCGGTCTGCTGTACCATTAAGCAGCAGATCGATTAATACAAACACACACCCGGTCAGAATAATTACCTTGTCCAAGATCATTCTAATCGAAAATGTCGTTCACGAAAACATACAGGTTATGGCATCCTGTAGTTACTCATCCTTCCTGTCCAAATTGTGGTTCTGTCCTTCATTTCCCTCGTTCCACTTTTGGTTTGACACTTCGATTCATCACTTATTAATGGCTCCATCGTCCTTCTTGATGATTCCACTATTCACTTGGTTCTTTCTGTTGCTGCTATGTCACGTCTCTTCTGATGGCTCGCCCTGCATATAATTTTTCCTTTCTCGTGTGTTCTCTTTTGCTTCCTGTGTTTTTTTGGTTCTCCTTTTCATTTTCTTTCTCTACTATGTTCAGCAGCAGGTTGAAGCGGAGAGGTGTGATGGCCTTCAGTCATGAGTCAAGGAATCACTGAGCCATTTGTATATGATCTGCATTCGTAAGTCATATACATGTAACTAGAGCTATATAAACGCTTCATACGTGTTTGTGTGAGTGTGTTTTGTTTTGTTTCATCATCATACGAATTGTTAGTTCGCTTCTCGAGCCTGATGTTATTTTATTTATTTTTAAAGGAAAAAAATATATCTTTTCATCGGTCACATGTACATATATAGAGAGAGAAAAGAAAATAACAATTGTGATAAAGAGGAGAGAAAAGGAGGTGATGATTCACCGTTAACATTCCTTCCCTCCCCTATTGCATGTGTGCCCTCACACATGAATGTCATGTTCATATAATTAAAATAGCGTAAAATCTGTCAAATCTTTTGATGTAATTTCAATATGTGAATGCATTTGACCTTGTTTAACGGATGACGAACGAGATTTTGTTCATTTTGATGGATGATCCACACGTTGGATGTCAATAAAATCAGTGTAACGAAAAATATAGACATATATAAATGACATATAATCGTATATATATATATATCCGTTAATGACAAATGGAGAGGCACATTGATTGTCTTTGATCCCACTGTTGGGCATGATGTTTATTCGACTAGTGCACCTAACTCCAAATGTGCACTACCTCCAAATGTAACTACCTAATACACAACGTGAGCTTATATAGGAGAGAGATGGAAGAGAGAAGAGAGAGAAAAGTGAATACAACATCAGAAGAGAGAGGGAAGAGGAATGATATAACAGAACATTACACAATCGTATCTTTCAGATATGAAGAATACGTTTATATATGATGAGATCAAGGAGAGAACAGACATAGAGGAGCCGTATAGTACACGACTGAATGGTGTTACACAATGAGAAGCGCGTAACGACAGCAAGAGAACAAAGTTAAATCATGCATAGACGAACGTAAGAGCAACACAATCCACAAATACTGTGTATCATAGATTGCATGAGAACACACTGAGAAGTACCAGATATCACATAAGCTAATATGCCCATTGGCACAATCAGTGTTAGCATTCATGAGTAATTGAATATTTCCTAGCTGAATCGAACTATAATCAGTTAATATATATATATTGAAATTACTCGATGAATTTGGTGATGTTGTTGGCATATTCTTGAATGATAAATACTAATTAGATAGATGTGTTAACCGCTAATGTACTCGAAAATCCAACATCATTAAGTAAATCACTATAATTAGCGTATCCGTATTACTTTTCGTTAAATCGTTGAAGATTTTTAAATTAATTGTGGGTAAAGAAGGATATATATATATCCATTCTTATGGCATATTAACATGTGTTCGATTAAAATTTAAAAAAAAATTTACGTTCGAATGGATGTTTATCTTCTGTTCAGCTTGTTCACTTGTTTTTATTGGATCTAATTATACAGGTGCATCATGTGCTTCTTTATTATATTGATTTTCATCAATTCAATTTTTATTGTCATGAATGGCACTATGTCATTTAACTTATAATTTTTATAAATAAAAAAATTGACCGAATAATTATTGCTAGAAGATTTATAATATGTAACTAGTTCAAGATAAATCATTTCCAATGATTAATTATCGATATTTGTTTTTGTAGTAGTAATATTTTTACGTTAGTTGATGTTGATGAGTTTGCTATTGACGTGATGCATACGACGATTAGGGTGTGGGTGTGGGTGTGGGCGTGGATGTGAGCTTGAGAGTAAATGAGGATTCTACCCACACCTCCACCCACACCCACCCACACCCAAAAAATAGTTGTAATAGTTTATATTACGTAATTATTAGATATAGTATTTTAAAGTTACTTTTTCATACTTTTTTTACGTGGATCGCTATGAACACTTTTGTAGTACTTTTCATTACTTACACTACTGGCCATAAGTCCCGCAGCATGTGATACTCCCAAACGCTTCGATAGTTTTTCATCAAATTTTTACCAGAGATAGAGCTTAAAAAACTGTGATCATCAGCACCGACCCGAACTTTATCGGCTGAGATAGGATGGAGTTATGATTCAAACAATAGCCACCTCTGATTTTCTGTAAATCAATATTCACAATTTTTATGAAAAATGATCCAGATCGTAGAAGTCTTGTTTAATCTCTAAATTGTTTCTTAGCTTTTTAATGTTAGTCGTTTTTTCTCTAAAAATGCATGTATTTAACATATATTTCGCACGGAGTTCTAAGAAAAAAAATTCATGACTCATTTATTCATTTTTCGTAAGTTTAAAGTTACACAATAGACAAGAAAAAAAGTTTTCAAATGATCCTCAGTAAAGAGTATAATCACCAGACGAAGCGATCCCCGCCTGAATACGACTTTTCATGCTGTTCACAAGATTGAATGCGAGTTCATTTGGCAGCTTCTTCCATTCGTTGTTTATAGCAGCAATCAAATCTCTGTGTGTAGTTGGTCGTCGTTGAGCAATCTTTACCTTGAGTAGAGACCATAAATTTTCAATAGGATTGAGATCAGGACTCAAAGACGGCCAGGGTAGAGTTACAATTTGTCGAGTAGGCTTCCAATTCTTGGTATAGTTCGATCGATGTTTGGGGTCGTTGTCTTCGAGTAAAAACCACTGAGATTCTCCAAAGTGTTTGTGAGCTGAAGGAAGCAGAGCTTTTCGATAGATTTTTTGGCAAAGGAATTCACTGTTTAAGTTGTTCTGGAAACAAAACACTCGTCCAAATCCCTTTGATGATAAACAGCCCCAAACGTTGACTTTTACAGGATATTTGATTGTTCGAACAACTTTTCGCTCACCAGGACGCTGCCAAGTGTACTTTCGCTTAGCGTTGAGCTCAATTGTTGTTTCGTCAGTGACCATTACTCGACTCCAATCGTAATTTTTCATTGATTTAGCCCATGCTAGGCGTTGTTGTTGATGATGTTCGCTAAGGAGAGGCTTTGATAAAGGTTTTGAATACTTGAGGCCAGCATTGCGTAGTCGTCGTCGAACTGTACGGTCACTCACATTAACTTCGTTATTCTGAAGTTCTTGAGCGATTGTTTTGCTCGTTCTGTCAATTTCTGTAAGAGCCATATTGACCAACATTTGATCTTGTTCAATAGTAGTCGTTCGAGGCGCTCCAGGTCGAGAACGATCGGAGAGATCTTTTGTTTCTTTCCAACGATTTAATCAGCGAGTGACGGTGGTTCGATTACATTTCACGATCTTGGCAATCTTGTTGGGACCAAACTGTGGACCATTCTTGTGGGTGGCGAGAAAAACAATTTCGTAGAGTTTGTGCAGTGGTAGAGACATCAGCAAGAGAATTTCAGATAGTGTAGAATGAGAAAATTTCATTATTTTGCTTCCCTTTTTATACTTTTCCACACAAAAGCAATTGTGTGAGACTATGGGCCAATCAATAATTAATAGAAGATGAAGGCGCTTTGCGACATTACATGTGTAGAATCGCGTAGAATTACGAATAATAATTATCCACTTCGTATTTCTGTACCGCAAGATCAATTAACATTAAAAAGCTAAGAAACAATTTAGAGATTAAACAAGACTTCTACGATCTGGATCATTTTTCATAAAAATTGTGAATATTGATTTACAGAAAATCAGAGGTGGCTATTGTTTGAATCATAACTCCATCCTATCTCAGCCGATAAAGTTCGGGTCGGTGCTGATGATCACAGTTTTTTAAGCTCTATCTCTGGTAAAAATTTGATGAAAAACTATCGAAGCGTTTGGGAGTATCACATGCTGCGGGACTTATGGCCAGTAGTGTATTTTTCACTGGGATGATCTATCTATGATTGGTGAAATTAACAACATATTCAAATTCGTATCTTTAATCATTGGGAAAAATTGATGATGGTATGATGCATTTTGAACTAGAAGATTAACTCAAAATAATAAAAAATTTCGCTCTATTCTAACTTCGAAATATATTTAGGGACCGACTGTACTGAAAAGATAAGCAATATCTTAGCAATATTAACATAACTCATACTTTTTCATTTTCAGATAATTTATTCTCAACTTTATCTGTAGTGTCGTTTATCATTTGGACTTATTTGATATAAAAAATGCCATTAAAAAAAACAGAAATTGAAGGAAAAAAAAGCCAACGGAAAGAATCCACTTGAAAAAAATACCAGTGAAAACAAAAAAAATGAGAAAAAAATAATGAAAATAAAACAAGCGAAAATAAACATGCTTTATTATGTGATCTATCTACCTTGATGGAATTAATTGCCGGTCGTAATAGTATTCCTTTTAGTGAATATTCGAAAACTGGAGTAGGCGATGAGGTTATTTACATCAAATCATACCAAACTCGTGGTCGTGTAGCTGTGCTTCTTATTGGTCAACTTGTATTTTTCTTCAACATAATGATTTTTCTATTAAGCAAATTCTTATTACTTATTGAAAACACATAAACACTATTAGGTGTCATACAAAAAATAAGAATTCTATACGCTATGCTTTATCGCTCGAAAATTATTACAAGCCATGCTTATGAGCATGAAAGCACTTATGATAAATTCTTTGAAACTGCAAGTTGAAAAAATTAAAGAAAGAAGTATAGTAATAAATAAAATGTACTTGAGTATTTCTTAATGTTAACTGTGATTGCTTTTCAATACATTGAAACTACATTTTTCCAGCTATTAGAAATAAAGATGCATAATATAGTGCTTAAAAAATATTAAAATGAGTCTACTAAATCTCATCATTGAAGAAAGTAACTCGAATTACCTTGAAAAGCATAATATATGTTTATTATATCTTAAGATTGTACATAATACTAAAATATACTTCAAGGGGTATCAAAAGTACTTATTTTTGCTTTGAAAATATATTAGGTATTATAAAGTACTTCAGAAAATGTCAAAATCTATGAACTAAAATTGAAATCTAAAAATAAGTACTAATAGGTACTTCATAAAATATCCAACTTAACTAAGGCTACTATTTAGAGAATGAAAAGTACAATAAAGTACCTCAAAAAGTACACAAATAATATTATATACTTCGTGACTGAATAAACTGCTATTTAGTATTTCCAAAAAATCAGAAGTATTAAAAATTACTTCTTAATATGCCAGAAGTACTAAAAAGTAAGTCAGAAATTAAAACCATTAATATTATTCACTAGCCAGACAAAAAACTTACTTAAAATTACTTTAGAAAGTTTTCAAAGTCTTTTTCAATGTTTTTTCCAACTCAGAAGTACCATAAGGTACTTGAGGAACTATAGAAAATTAATATTTCTAACTTCACCAAAAATGGTACTTTAAAATACTTTACAAAGTAAAAAAAAGTGCAAAAAATTACTTCAAAAAGTGAAAATAGTACGAAAAAGTACTTTAGTTTACTTTATTAATAATGAAAGTACTAATAAGTTGATGCTTTTCACTTTTGCTGTTACATGGGTAGTTAATTTGATTTGACTTTTTGGCTTTTGGATTATTTTAATTAGAATATTCTGTCTTCAGGCATACACTGCATCAAATGATATTGCAAGTATTATTCGTACAAATTGAAGTACTTTGAAAGAGATTGATGATTCAAAAATAAGACATGTGAAAGAAATGATTAAATCAGTATCTAATTAAATGTGAAGATGATCAGAAAAACTGATAATGTGAATGTATGCAATTTTTCATATAACGTGTTTAGAATAATTATCTAAGTCGAAATACTTTATTTATTTCCTTGAAATTTTTATAACCGTCGATGCTGTTGCTCTTTTTCTCTCGCTTTGTTGTTTTGCAACTATTTCGTTTTCTTTTTCTGTGATATCATGCACTTGAAGGATATTATCTGTGTATAAGATGTCTTCCTTTTCAAAATTACTATACATATCGACCGCTCTTGAAACGAGTTAACAGTATAATTCTTTTTCTCGCGAATTCTAATATGCAATGTGTCAACACATGCAAACAAACATGTAGAGCTGACATGTTTCTTTTTTTGCTTTTGACATTTAAAGAAGAATCTAGTAGAAGAAAATATTTTTCTTCTTCTCATATGAATATTCCATAACGCAGTCAACATAAGAGAAGACAAATAGTATTTTCTTCCGACAAAACTATAAATACACTACTGGAAATACGCATCAGTTTATACTTTGGAGAGATGGTAAAAGAAAATATCATGTATTTGCAACTGTATACTATTCTTATTATCTATGTGGTTTCACCAAATGTGATTGATGCACAAGATTTTTTTCAAGCACAACTATCACCATTGATTCTCACATCCGTACCATATTTAGATGGTGAAGTAGCTGTCTATGAACACAAACAAAACAATTCGCGTCTATTTGTACCACCTTTGGCA
Organism: Rotaria sp. Silwood1; assembly: GCA_905250075.1. Taxonomy (NCBI): domain Eukaryota; kingdom Metazoa; phylum Rotifera; class Eurotatoria; order Philodinida; family Philodinidae; genus Rotaria; species Rotaria sp. Silwood1. Next base: position 10,216 of record CAJNOP010002033.1, on the reverse strand, counting down.
ACACTTTATCTGAATCAGACACGCGTAATTTATAACCCACTTCTCAAAAGCAATGTACTTCGCCTTTCATTAATCTTGTACACAAATGAATTACGTGAAACTATTTTAAATTATCTATCAAGTTCGAAAAACCGGTGTAATTCCATTTACGAAAAATGTGATATTAAAATGGTACCCATTGAACGCCTTCGCATTATATGGAAACGTACTGATCATTTTGCATCTGACTATAAATTAGATACCAGTTGGCTATCGAACACAGCACTTCTGAATAAAATTGATGTCCATATTAGATGTTTAACAAATGAAACATGCTCTACGTTAAAGAAAAGTGTTTTAGAAACTCCAGAAATATTAAATGGCTTAGAATTAGAATATAGTACACGAACTGAAAAGCAAACACGTAAACTAGTTACCATTACGGGTCAACATGTTATGAAAACGCAAATGTATTCAGAATTAAAACAACTACCATCATCAACTGTTGATAGTAACATACGTTATCTGTTTATTGATGATATGAATCAATTTATAACTGAAATATTCACGACAGTAGAATTGGAAGAAATAAAAGATTCAGATTATATGGCACACGATGATCAAAAAGCATTAAAAGAACTCTTAAGACAATCTCTTTCTTCAAACTTAGAAACTTTAAGTGATCATTCAGAACAACAATGGAATTTAGTGTATTGGAAGTTCGATAGTATACGTCCAGATCGTATCATCCATCTATTAAATGATGAATTGAAACAATTGCAAAATAGAACAACCGATACAGATAAAAATACAAAGTCAAAAATAAGTGTTGGTGATCAAGATAACAAAGTTCTGAATAACATATCTGATAGTGAAGCAAATAAAAGACGCAGTACCATTTCTAGATCTCGTTCAAATTATGAAATTCATGAATGGTGTGATGCAATTAGTAAATATAGTAATCCCAAGCATAGTAGAAATACTTTATGCAGAAAAACACACACAATTACAGATGGATTATCGTTGTGTAATGAACAAAATTGGTATCATATAGCCAGTCTTGATCGGCAAGCAACAAATAGTGATAGTGAAGCAGAACAAGATGAACAGTCTTTCCAAGATTTAAGACAAAAGAATTTTGATTTCTATACGAATAATCATCAATTTATTGAATTTACTGGTGAAAAGTTCGTTGCCAAACCTGTTAAAGCTTACAAAGTGAATCTAGCTTTCTTTCAAGGACATACAAAATTTGTACACAAAAGCATCATCGTATCCCATATGGAATTGATCCATGCTGTACCAATTCGAATTCTGTCATTATCATCAGATGCAGTAATTACAACGGTACCAGTCACTGATGCCTGTACAAATGTGTTTCAATGGAAATTACTTGAACTGAATAGAACCCTAAATCTGAATTTTGAACTTGCAATGCATCAGTTAAACAAACAGCTTGCAGAACTCCGATCATCAATCACAGCAAGCGAAACCATTAGTAAAAACTTAGAAAATCAAATGAACAAACAATACACAGAACTTACATCAATAATAACAACTATGAATAATCGATTGTCGTCCCATTTAAATGAACATCGGCGTAAGTTCATGTCAAAAGCTTTTAATCATTGAGATAGTAGCAAAATATAGATTTTTATATGCCACTTTATATTCATATGGAGAAGTACATAGCCACTGTTGAATACTTTGTAAACGATGCAAACATTCAAGAACACTCATATGCTTTGCCAATGAAAAGGTCTTATCAGGGTGCAGGTTTGGAAAATACTGAATGATAACAGGCATAAGTGCAGGCAAACTCACACTCTCTATTCCTGATTACTAACAGTAAGATATTCAAACCATCAAGATACAATTCTATCACCACATTTGTTTAAAACTATGAGAAAATAGTCATTTTTTGAGAACATTTTACTAAAACGATTAGAATAGTAGTAAGTCGCAGCGAATAGAAATCCTCAAAAATGACATATACGATCAGAAAAAATATCTCATGAAATGTAAGCGAAATGAAGAGCTCATTTTCATTGACATCACTGTTTATTTCTATACTGTACTTTTGTTTCATTTCAGTACCACTACCTACAAGTTTAGTTGATATTCATCCGAATACAACATGGTCAACGAATGGTATCACTGTTGCTGGAGGAAATGGATTAGGCAGTGGAATTAATCAACTTTATTGGCCATGGGGTTTGTACATCGATGACAATGATACGATTTATGTCGCTGATTACTATAATCACCGCATTGTGGAATGGAAACCTGGTGCAACGAATGGCACAGTAGTTGCTGGTGGAAATGGACAAGGAAATGGAGCTCATCAGTTATATAATCCATATGATGTGATTATGGACAAAACGAGCGATAGTCTCATCATCTCTGATAACGGTAATAGAAGAGTAGTTCGATGGCCTCGTCGAAATGGTACCCGTGGAGAAACGATGATTTCAAATATCGGTTGCATCGGTTTGACAATGGACGATAATGGTTATCTCTATGTTGTTGACAATGAAAAACACGAAGTAAGACAATATAAAATGGGTGAGACTCAAGGCACGGTGGTTGCAGGTGGCAATGGACAAGGAAATCGTCTCGATCAACTCTCTTATCCTCGCTACGTATTTGTCAATCGAAATCATTCGGTTTATGTGTCTGAATATGGAAATCATCGTGTAATGAAATGGAAAGAAGGTGCAAAACAAGGTATTGTCGTAGCCGGTCATCAAGGACATGGAAATAGTCTTGTACAATTGAATTATCCTTATGGAGTCGTTGTCGATCAATTGGGTACTGTCTATGTGGCTGATTGTCACAATCATCGAATCATGCGTTGGTCAAAAGGAACCATACAAGGAAGTGTTATTATTGGTAGAAACGGTAAAGGAGCAGAATCAAATCAACTTGATAGTCCTGTAGATTTATCATTCGATCGATATGGTAATCTCTATGTCGTCGACAATAACAATCATCGAATACAAAAATTCAGCATTGAATTAACTCACTTCTTATGATTTTCTTTTTGTTTCGTTCTCTTTCAAATAAATCATGATTAAATGAAAATAGCTTTTCAAGCTAGTCAATTTTCCCGCGTACACGTGGTAAGATTCATATCATTCGTACCTACTCCCGCGTATGGTCATGTGTCACTGAGTCTGAGAAGCCTCGCCGTGTGCGACGGGCACAAAGATCGTTTCTGACCAGAAGTTCTTCACACAAGGTAAAACCTTAACTCTCAACTAGCATAGCACTTCTCTCTGGCTTGTCTCTATTCAACTTAAGGAAAAACTTGCACTGAGTGATTAACGTTAGATAATGATCCAGTGGATTGATATTGACAACTAAAAAAAGCGAAAAACAATAATGGAAGTTCTTACCACCCTTCGCATATTAATAGACAGAGATTGTGGGTGTGAATGTGGGATGTGAGTGTACGTTTAGTAATAAAGGAGCACACCCACATGCACACACCCTACTGAACTAATTAATGTTTGAATTG
>CAJNOP010002032.1:0-20650 GCA_905250075.1 Rotaria sp. Silwood1 | reverse complement strand
AAACTAGAAGGATTTCTCCATAATTCGAAATATGTTCTAATTCGATAAAACATGGTTAATTTTTAATATTTTTGTTTTGAACAGTAGCTTCTAGAAGATCCATTGTATAAGGTTACATTTCTTTATCGAAGTCAATAGTAATAGTTTATGACATATTTGTGTCAATATCTCTCTTGTGAAACAAAAAAAACAATTCATTTATTTCAAATAAATTGAAGATATTAGACATTGCATCGTATTGTATTTATGGCCCATCTTGTATGTATAAATAATCAAAAATGGTTACACTCCTGCCTTTTCCATATATGATTTAAATTATAATTTCAGTCTTTTTTTTAATATTAATTAGGCATGCATGAATTACAGTTTTATAGCACATAACAAGAAAGTCAGCATCAAAATCAATGTACTTTTTTTTTAAATAAATACATGCTTTACAAAAAATCTGACGTTCTATTGGCATTAAACAGCAATGAAAAACTGTTTTTTGTTGCTAGCGCGCAATAGAAATTGTATTAAAAGAATAATATATTAATCGTGTTCTCAAGCTTGACGCTATTATTTTGACAGTAATGAGTAGCTCTTCAATAATTAAATCCAATGTTCAAGTTAGAAACTACTTATAATTCCTTCTATAACTAAGGGTGTGGGTGTAGGTTAGCATGAAGGGAAAAACTAGAGCCACATCTACATTCTTAACTTTAGACCTTGTTAAAATTTATATGAAGACTAAATTGAGTCTAAATAAAAGATGTAAGATGTCAATGCAAATCCTCTAGAATGGAAATCTCAAAACATAACACAACTATTCTCTGTCATCAAAGGAGAATTTTATCTGATATTTTGTGGAATGAATTTTTTGATTGTTGACTACTTCAGTTAGCTACCATGTTGGGTTACAAACGTTCGAACGAATCCTGTTATTTTCATCCATTGTACTGATTTTGAGCTATTATGAATTTCGTCACGTAAGTCGATATATGTGGTTATTGTTTAAAATTGCACCATTGGGTATTGATCTAAGATGAAAATCAAATCTAATCAATCGAGCACTCCATTTTTCTTTTTTTTCCTTGAAACTCGAAAATTTTGTCTTAATCGTTTTCTTGTTTATATGATCTAATAAAATAGGTTGTGAAACATGACACACTACTAGAACTATGAAAATTATCCGAGGTAACGACATGTAAAAGTTGTTAATGATATATGATTGTTATTTTTATTCCTAAATACATGAGATAATAATCAATAGTTAAAATAATCTAGACAAAAATCTAAAAATAAATTTTCTACGAGACAATAGTCAATACATGAACAAGATACAAGCCAGAATTGTTATGTTGCCATCGTGAAAGTAATGCATATCATAGACTTTCATCATTAAACAGCTCACGTAAATTGAAGCAATTGTGAGTTTATGCTAGTTATAATCGATCTTGCTAATTTGAACTGCAATACGATGATCATTGTCTGGGGGATGATAGAAGAAAAATTACAAAGAGAAAAAAAATGACACTGGTACCTACTTTAATAGAGATTATGGGAAGTGTTCTAAATATTGATATGATGAAGTCCATTGTATGATTCATAACAATTGAATTATTATGATGAACATTCTTGTTGCCAATTAAATCTTCTTCAAACATAATGACAAGACCTAGCAGACACAACGCAATCCAAATAGCCAACTGGATTACTTGGGCCCAGCCATTCTAAAAGTCAAAAACAAAAACAAACTATTAGCTTACATTTAAATATTATATGGAAATCATATCGAAACAATAGAGCTGCACTTTATGTATCAAAATAGACTTATATTGTCAAATGACATATCATCAATTTCTTCGAATATGTTTTTATCGAACAAAATCTTCATACTTTGATTCGCCAACTATTCTGGTACCTTCTGTATGCATTAAAAAATAAAGGATTAACGTTTTAGCTATTGATTTGCTGTTCTCAAAAGAAAATTTAATATACAATCACATCTTGTTGCTGTAGTTCTCATTTAACGAGCTTTGAGTCTACAAGAATATGCAGACCGACAATTCATGATAAATGTTGCTATTTTGTCGACTAGGAAACAGATGATGCACATGAAAATAAATCAGATATCTACTGTAAAATTTACACAAGTACGATATTTTCTGGCTGCAAACAAATGTTTGATAGAAACATTTATTTAGGAAGACAAATGACGATCTTCACTTCTTTTGAATACCGCATACTCTTCGAGAGAACTACTTTAGGAACTGTAGCTGCTTATAGTATTTTCCTAAAACAACTTTCGTATTAACGAAAGTATCTCTTTTACATTTTAATCATCGTTTTAAAGATGAGAAAATCATTCAATGATTGACGTAGAACAAGAAAACCTAACAAATTAGAGATAAAAAAGATTCCAAGAGAATCTTTTCATAGGTATTTAACACATGATTAAGCATTTCACTGTCTCATGCAATTATTTCAGAAAATTGTGAGTGGTTTGTTAATTTAATTTCAATCTTGCTGTGATGAAATATCGATTTTGAAATATATCTTCACAAACCATATGCTACTAACACCTCGTTAAGGTCTATTTGCTATTTAAGTATTGTAATCGTTCAGAATCACAGAAACAAGAATAAAGAACTGTCCCGAAAAAGTTCTAATGAAATAATGTTCATATGATCAGTAAAACTAGTAACATCACGTTTCACAATTTAATCGCATAGGGATTGCACCATAGGATATTTTTGTAGTATATTAAGTGAATGGAATCCAATTTTTCAAGCGATGTATTCATAATTTCCAGTGATTATCGAAAATGATTGCTTTTACAAAGTATAATTAATATCAAAATGAGTTGAATTCTAAGATTAATATTGAATGTCAATCTATTTTCATGGTAAATATTTATACAAATGGTTCAAGCTAAAATTAGAAAAAAGAAAAACCAATATAATGTAGTACATACCAAACGTAATGCTTTGTGATTGTACCGATGAGTAATTATAAGAGCACTTCCGTATAATATAATCCAAAAGACTTTAATAAACAAAAGTATTGCATGCTCTGTTATATTCTCTTGATCGTCAACAAATATCAATACTAGGTAACGGAAAGTCTCGGCTACTTCTTTAACCTACAAAATGTAAATATTATAGCAAAAATCGAACGATTGAGATATATGATCGATTGTGTAACTTACTCACATGGATATATTCCTTTTTAGGGTACCTCTCTGTTGCTGTCTTTTTTTGACAATATCGAACTCTAGAAAAATGTAAAGCAAATTTTTGACGCAACTTATAGGAAAATCGCGGATTCTATAAGGCCACATTGTCACATATTTTGATCTCTATCTAACTTTATATTTGATACAGTTTGAACTAATTGAACCAAGTTAGAGAGATATCGTAAGATAGAAGGACTGAGAAAACTAGGATTTTTCTTTACATTGAGCACAATAGATGAACTTCAATATAGTGACTGTTTTAAAATAAGTTTCTTAAATTTGCATAGTTTATTTTTTGTCTAGAATTTACAACTGTGAGAATCAAAATTGTTCTCTAAATTCATAGCAATTTTTTTTTTCAGAACTTTTCTGTACTGTTTGAAAGAATACCAACTTTCTTTCAATTTATGTGTGCTTTTTTTAACCTGATTCAAATGCATGATTTTTAGTATGCTTACAACAAACTGTCGTGAAGATTGAAGATGAAGATGCGAAGAAAACAATAAGGAAAAAGAAAACTCACCAGAGCAACTATTAATAAGATCATAAGACCTTTACGGATCAGTTTGATTTCAACATTTTCAGCTAGCAATGATTGTTTGATAATAGGCACCTCTCCAGTACAAATCTTTGTCGTCGATTCTTGTGTTAGTTTCATATTGATTTGAATGATGTAAATTTATCGAATCTTAGAAATATAATACACAATCATGACAATAGTGAATGGGAAAACAAAATTAAGAAAAATACAAAAATAAATTGGATACATAACAGTAAATGCAGACAAAACAAAGTACTAAGCTCATATATATGAACTAGAATATTCTTATTTGTCATATTATTTCAAGTATGATTTTCAGAAAAACATTCAGTTGAGTGTGTCTTCAATTAATCGACAAAGCTCGACAGTTCAATGGACAATGTTAGTATTTTTCTATTTAATCATAAAAACCGAATTTTTAACATTTAATATATGAGTTTTTGAAGCCTTAATTATCATCAATGTATAGTTCACAACTCATCTCAAGCTCTGATTTCAACGTTGAAAGTTTGTAATACAGTTCGAAGAATGATTGTTGGGGGAAAATTTTTTTCTGTATTTCTTTCGAAAAAGATATTAAGAACAGCATAGTTGCTTATAATGAAAGTGTGGATATGGGTCTCTTTTTGTACTTCATCCACACCCGCACCCTTGTTCAGTAATATCAACTGACACTAGGATTATCCATTGCACATTCTGTGGATTAGTATTCGTCGTCTCTTCATTTCATTATTTATTTCGATGTAAGAAGAAAAGTTTGTCAGTAGACAAAATTGTTAACTATCAACGACAGTTTTTCCCAAAAGAATAATTCGATTCGATACATTTGTAGAAATGTAAATAATTCATAATTTATTTTGAGAAACTATTAAAAAAATGATTGAATGCTGTTGTATTGGACTATACGTTGATACTATTTAAAAATTATGTAAGCTTAATATTCTATTTCATATGAGATTAACTTTGATGCGAGACTTATCGACTAATGTCGTTTAATAATTCTATAATTCGAAAATATTTGTCTGTTAATTTATCTTTCTAAAAACGATAAATTGATCTGAAAAGGTTTAGATAAAAAACGAATCCATATCGAAGTTTATTTTTGTGCTATGTACAAATTGCCTTATCTGCAAATTTAGTGATATTTATTTGAAGCGTCAATCTCATCTAGCATTATCGTATAAGAGATAAAATTACGTATGAGCAATTCTGATTATTGAGAATATTTCTAAATTTAATAGCAATCTGCTGAAAATAGAGTGTTAGTGAACCAAGACTAATTGTCCACTCTTAATCGAATAAGTACAGGATTAAAAGCAAATCTTCATATAAAACTTTTTTGAAACAATGTACTCACAAGACTTTGCTAAAAATGTTCTACCAATTGAAAGATAAGAGATCTAGTTCGACATGCATCAGAAAAATGCAAGTGTTACAGTTAATCTATGAGAATGAACTCAATACTTCTTTCTTTGTCTGCATTTACACTAATACACTCTATAGAAAAATGTTTTGTTTCATTCATCGATTGTATGCACGCATGAATTTATGTGAGTGGAAGAAAAAAAAAATATGAACAGTAGGCAAGCAAGCAACAGATCGTACCAAAAAGTTTATACAAGTCACCGATAAAAATTATACATGAATCAAATAAATGACATGATCAAGAAACATAATATACTTTATATACACATAGACGTTGCCAACCAATACAATGATAGGTCACGTATTATAAGACTCACCATCACATTTTTCTTTTCGTTCTATTCGATCGAGATTTGTTTTATAGTTATTCAAGTATAACGGTCAAGGTCATATGAAGAGAAGAAATTGAATAATATACATGGATGATTGCATGTACTTCAAAATTCGATGTGGAAGTATTCGAAACATGAAGATCATGGACAATCGTTACACTCTGAGAATATATATTGTCATTGTCACCATAGTATTCTACATGTCTTTTTGCCACATTCTAAATTTTTTATTAGTTTTCCCTGAAAAGCTTAAGAAGTATTATCATGAACAAAGGACTAGACAATATTTTATCAAAGATTTGAGTAAATCATACAATTCAGCGACAATCTTGGATTGGATATGGGTGCAGATCTTCTCTTCAACATCTTAATCGACATAAAACTTGTCATTAAATGTGGTATTCTAGTCAGATATCTCTATCCACGGAAAGTTGAAACTGTCTACCTCTGGGATTTAAATAAATCCTATAAATTGGGCGATTATATTACTGTATTCATTGCTTTGCCTTCATATTGCCTTTCAATGACTTGTATTCTTGTTCGTATGGCCTTTGACAAAGGCTCTCTTATGATAAGTCTATTTAATATGACTCATCAACCATCACCCATTACTGACCGTTCTGTACAAGATGAATTTGAAAAATTAAATATGAATTCTATGAAATTATTAGATAATTTTTTATTAATTACAACCGTGGAACATAGCACTGTAATCGACATTTTCTTATACGGGATAAATATCTCGTCTTATTAATGATCAATTTTAATGAACACAGTGCACAAAAGTCTACGTCTAGTTAATAAACGTTCACCGTTTAGAATCAATTCAATTGATAGTATTCAATCAATCAAATATTATCACATTGTGATCACAAATGATTCTTGTTCCAAAAATATATCTACTTTTCACTTATTTCATGTCTCAAAGATTCAAATACTATCGCAAACAAGCAGTTTTGCCGCCAGCAAGAAGATCATCGACATCATCTCCAGGCTTTCATGAAACAAGAATCTGAATATCAATATTGTAACAATGGATGTGACTTCAAATGAATGTGGCATCGTATAACGTCGATATCACCTCGTTTTATTGCATAATTTCATTTAGAAGAGCCTCAATAAGTCAATTTCGATCAAGTCAATATTAAACACAGTTCTGTAATGTGGTACGAAGCACAGTATTCATGTGTTATGTTGTGAGTTTTTTTTATACTTACTGGACGTACGCATCAAAACTTGTTATTTTTATCATTTTTTTTCAATTTCCTCTGGAACTTTACTCATGTTGTTTCAAAAAACCTTAAAATCAGCATAGATATCAGTGAAAACCAGGTTTCCTTTTTGAAAGTTGAAATGCTATAATAAGTACATAGGTGGACCAATAGCGATAAATGTGACATCACATGCACTATATCTCTTTTCTATTTCTGCCTATGACTATCTTGGACATATGTACTTTGGTGCAGAAAAAGTGAATTTTTTCTTCGCCTATATAATCGCAGCATTAATGCATAAGGTCGCAATGGCTGGAAGCCAGTTTAATGTTGGCTTATATATTACCGAAGTTATCTTTCTTTCTTTTTATAAACAAATCAAAAATAACATTTATTTTCACAACTGTTGATGTATCGAATCCCAAGTCTTATCTGTTTTGTCAAAGATTATATTATGCATGCATGCATTTGAGGAGACTGACATTTACTAACATAGCAGTAAGTAAATCTCCTGCTTTTCGTTTGATGATTCAACGAACGACATAAGTTGCTGTTCTTTCTTTCGGATAGATTTGATTTCGTATCATTATTGTCACTTCATTAATTCTGCGACTAAAAATATCGATTATGTTAGACGTTGAGTTGAAATCACAGCTAGATTGAACAATGGTCTATAATAGCCTTGATAATAGTGGATAACTAACTTTTTCGAAAGAAAAATCATGATTAAGCTTTCGAACACACAAAAATGTTTTCGTGATCTGTGTTGCATTTCTACTTCAATTTACTGCGTTCAGTGCTATTGCAAATCTTCAAAGTTCACTCAATACAGAGGCCAATGTTGGTGTTAATTCGTTATTGACCATATATGCACGTCTTCTTCTCTCGGCTACATTTTTACCACATCCATCCATGGCTGCATTTAGTTTAAATGGCCTATAGTGATGTCTCAAATACTGTAAGTATTTATTGATGTGACAATTGAGTCGAAACAATTTTTGTTTATTCTACATCGAAAGAATAAAATCGCGAGTTTTAACACTTAATAGATTGATAAAGAACAAATTACTTATCTAACTGTCGATTAAGGCTGATACTTTTGACAACAATAAGTCAATTTGGGAAGCATAGTGATAGGGAAAGACATCAGTTTTGAAGGGATTGTATTTTTAACTTGTCTTTGTAGTTGCTATTCTTTCTTACTTAATTCATGAATCTTTCAACATTCGTAAAGCAGTGATGTATTCAAAATTTTTTGAGCACCGAGTACAAAATCAGTAGAGCTCTAATTCGCACATTACTTTGCAATGTTTCATTCGTTGAGGTAAATTAAATTTTTAGTAGTCCATCGCCACTAAGTTTTGTTTGTTGCCATTCACAATACCCCTATGAGAGCTAATGAGAGTTGTGAAAAATAGGATAATTTCACTTATAGATCGAAGTTTATTTTCTGAAGCTTGAAAACATGTAAGAGCAATTTAACGAAGATCTTACAGATTAAAATCAGGACGGCTAATATTTGTTATATTCTCGAATAGAAAGTTATTGAATTATTATATATTTTCAAACTATCTTTTGATGAAGAATTATTCGTACATGTATAAGCATCTCCAAATTTTGCAACACCAGAGAATTACACTCTTTATAAAATACCTTTAGAATTTCGATTTAAATCTGATTGATTGTAGAAAAGATTTACTTTTATAGCAATGTCTCAAAAACTGATTGTTTATTTGTACATAACTGTACGATAATTTTGAAAGTTGGATTCAAAAAAGATTATTGATTGAATATAACAGATCTTGCATTTTCTAGTACCAGAACCAGAAATTCACTCCTTGTTTCATTCTTCTCTTGAGGAAGATGATAACTGTTCGGAATCTAATTGAAAGGTTTGAGTCGACAAATCTATAACATTGAGACAGCTAAAACAGCCAAGTGCATCGTATGCAACAACCGCTATCAGGCTGGCTATCATCGTAATTGGTCTGCATAACATCATTTACGGACTATGGTGATTGATCTGAGAGATAGAAAGGTTTTTTCCAATGACGAAGTTCAACTGAAGATTTAACTAGTGATTTTTAAAATGAAATTTGACATTCATATTTTTCATAGATATCTTCTGTGCATGGTCGCAAATTATTATCCTACGGCCTACTTCATGTACCCAAGTAAATAACCATCTAATTGATTTCTTTTTAATTGTCACTTCTTTGTTTACAGCTGCTGCACTTGTTGGATTTGCTGCAGCAACTCTATGGGCATCGAAATGTATTTATCTGACAGAAATGGGTTGAGTCTATGCTTTCAAAAAGAAACTTGACAAGAATGTAATCGTCAATCGATATTTTGGCATCTTTTTCATGTTTTTGCAATCAGATCTGTCTAAGAAATGCTTTCCGATTGATTTCATACAATACTATTTGATTCTTTGTTTCATGTTTTTGTCATCATACAGGTCAAATTTAGGACAATCTCATATCCTACTTAGTGCTCGGACCAGAAGAGAAAGTATATTCTGTTAATGAAACAGAAAACAATACATTAGCAGTGTTTCAAAAGCTATGCCAAGTGTGAAGCCGATTTTAGCGAGAAAAAATATCAAGGTGTAGATGTTATCAATCGGATAGATCGCAAAACGGTATGAAAGAGATTTTTGATGACAAAAATCAATATAAAATAATGCTTTAGATTGATATTCTCTGTATCATTTACATTTGCACATGTATCTGTTCAATCTTGATAGTAGTTATTTTTCTCGATCAGCGACGTACATCATCTCGTGATAGATTATCATCATCCGTATTTTATTTTATGTTATTCGTTGGGTTCTATCCGTAGATAGAATTGCGGTAGTGTTTCGTAATTCTATGAATTTGCTCGTGTCAACAGTCAAACATTTGCGTCAAATCAATCAACTTCTTCTGATTTCGTTGACTGTATGGTCAGGCCGTGAACAATCCTTTCTATGGACTCAGTTCATCAAGGTAAATGGTCGCATTTGCTCTTCTTTTTCTTATTGAATGATGAAAACTGTTTATTCATGTTTTTCAATCAGGTTTTTATTTAGTATGTACTCAATGCCAAATATGTCGGCCTTATATTGATGGTCTATGAAATATGTGATTCTATTGGCAGATTTTTATTTGGACAGCTTGTTAAATTGGTTGGGCATTGGCCGTGCTTTGCCTTTGCTACGATTATTAACGATGCCCTAATAATTACTATGCACGATTTCCATCCTTCTGGCGATCAAATAGCGGTTCTCTTTATTCTGGCCGCTCTTTGGGGTATGGCCGATGCAATTTGGCAAACACAAAACAATACTTTCTATGGAGTTCTATTTGTTGACAATCATGAAGCAGCATTTTCAAACTATCGTCTCTGGGAATCGATCGAATTTGCTTTCTTTTATATTATCACACCTTACGTTCGTGTTTGCATTGTACTCATCATTCTCATTATATTTCTGTCATTAGGTATCGATGGTTATACACTAGCTGAATACCGATCGCGATCATCGAAATAGAAAAATAAGAATACAACGAACAATTCAACATCATCATGATGAAGTATATTAGACAATAGACACTTTTTCGATAAAGTCTTATTGAGTGTGAGTGTAGGTGTGAACGTTTGCGTGGATGAAAAGAAGATCGTACCTACACCCGTAGTGCTCTATTTCTTGATCTGAATAGTTCCGTATACATTGCACGTCTAAATCATTGTCAAATATTATATCTACCGATCATGCAACCAGTGGTAATTGTGTGTATAATTCTCAATATGCACAGTAAGGTGTGTGTGTAGGTGGGTGAAGGCTTGTATTCTAATATGGCTGAAGATGCGAGTAAGAGTACCATGGAAATTCACATCCGCACCCACCCTAAACATTGGCTTATAATTTATTGTATTGATATCATTTATTATTTCGAGATTTTTTTTTCTATAATCCGCAATATTCACATACAGAACTGTGATCATGATTGAATTTGTCGATTGTAAAATAGAACTTAATCCAATCAACTAGTCATATGCAAATACATTCAAGCTATTTATTGTTGTGGACAATAAACTTGTAATTCGTGAATGATATTGAAATTGATTAATACTTGATTCAAACATATCGAAATAATAAATATCCTAGGTTTTGTCAAACTTCAGCTAAATAACCATAACTATGAAAAAGTCAATCTTATCAATCTATATAAAAATAAACTTTACAATACTAGACTCAGTTGATAGGAACATATTTCCAAAAACGATCGAAACCATATTTTTTGAAAAATTTCATCAGATGTGATGAATAACCTGTATGAAAAATGTTTATAGGTTTTAAATATTTTGAATTCTAGCTTGCTGTAGTTGATGATCTGACGCAAAATGAAATTTTCTACAACACTGGGAAGTCAAAACTATCCCAAAATCTTATTCAAAGAAGTTATGCATGATAGAACAAAATGTAGCTAAAAGTAATGAAAAAGGATATTGAATACTGATATACATGAAAGCCACCGAACTGTTTTAAAGAAGATGAATTGGAAATTTAACGGAAAACTTTAAGAACATCAAAGAGGAAGTGAATGTAGGTGGATATAGTGGGTCAAGTGATATTATTACACTGTGAGAACACCCAAAATGTGGCGAAGCATGAAATAATTATAATAAAGTAGAGAAACGTATTTCACATTCATGTAATCAATATTGTCCTAATTCCGTTACAATTTTAAAATTTTATGGAACAAAATCGATTAACTATGAGTTTAGTTAGTATTCATGCTTAATGAAGCGCTCGATGTGATGTGCTTACTGCAGTTAATTTTGTTTATAGACGAGTAGATTAGATGATATATTCGGAAAAAAAAATAACATTATCATTGCTTAGTATGATCAATAAAAAATGCCAATGGGCCAATATTATTATTGATCTTTTCATGGATCAAATTGTTCTAAGAAGTAAATGAAAACTTTCTTTTTTTTTCTTAATAAAAATTCTTGCCTTTAAAACGAAATGTATTTATTTACGTCGTATAAAAAAATATGTTCACTGCTAAAGTATTGAAACTATAATTAATAAAGGAAGCAGTAGATTTTATTGTTGAAGAATATACACGTTTATGAAATAAAGATTGAACTCAAAAAGATAATCAAGCTGGATCAAGACAAAATCTTTTTCTTATTTTCAATAAAATAATAATGAAGGACATCAAAAACAGTCTATCCAGAAGATAGTGAAATAGCTATTGATCTTCTTCAACTTAATATCTTTAAAAGGTTTTTCATCTAACTTCTCTTTCACTTTCCATATCCAACTTGTTTTTTAGGTCTTAGAAGAAGAAGATGTCAATATGGATAAATAGTAGGTTCCATACCCTCTGTTGTCTTTCAAAAACAACAGAACATCATCAGGACGAAGAAGTCAGTGTTAATATTTCGCCTGCTTGGCTGAGTTTTTGTGATCTGTACTAATTGTTGATTGACTCTTGCTGAGCGGTTGTTCGATTGTGTCGGTCAGTGGTTGTGTTGAGATGCAGTGTGCAGTGTCAACTAGTTCTGATGCGGCTGCAATTTTCTTTCGGCTTCTTTTCGATGATCGTCTATTTCTTTCTTTGTTCGAGAATCGTTTTCGTAGGATCCGAATGAGAGGAATAATCGTCAGTTTCAAGATCAAAAATGCAACTTCGAATAAGTCCAGACATAACACTAAAATGAATATATAAACACATACGGATTCCTCCTTATCCTTTTAGATTTTCTTTGTCATAGACTGAGTTTTTATTTTGATCGAGACAAAAGTTTTTCTTGATAAGGTATTCGATTATAGCAAAAAAACATCGAGGTTTTGGACTTTGTTTCTTTTGATTTCTTTAACAGTAATGTCTCTAATATTTACTTACTTTCCTTCATTATTCAGATATAGTATTTTAATGAAACAACATTCAATCATTGCTACAAGTCATTATAATTAAAGACTTACTTGTAAATAGAATTGTATTAAACACAATCTCATAGTGACGAGCAATAGGTTCTTGTGTATTCTTCATATAGAAATCAGATTCAGTTATCACTAGAACCAGAATGATTTGTTTGGGTACATAACGAAGATATTCAGTATCTAGCGGAGGGAGTAGTTCATCCGTGAGAGTATCGATCATGAAAGAAGGTAGCCAAAGTCCTGTATACATTGTATTATTACCAACTGTCAAGCTAGCTGTTTGATTGATTACTTTGGTCATTTTGACGCATACTGTCGGATTTCTTGTTAGAGTTCGATCTTGAGCGAAAAAGAATTGACAAGTATCCATTTGTTGAACTTTTGAATGAGTACTGACATTTGTAGTCGAAGGTGCTGAAAAACAGAGACGAAGTCCACCTACAAAATGTGGCCCGTTCAAAGTCAATTGCAAAGTGACAACATGTTGTGGTAATAGTTTTGAAATGGTCAATATTCCATTAGATTCCGAACAGCTGAAATTCGTGAATGGAGTGCTAAATCCACGATCTCGGATTTGTTGCAGTGACACAGTATTGCATGTATAACCTGTACTAATGAATTGAACTATCATAGTGATTTTCTGATCATTAAGTAAGTTAAATATCGGCTTCTCGTCATCATGTTTGAGTGTTGATAGTAATTGTAATGAACTGGTGAGTTTTGCATTGAACAGTGAATCATCGCATGATACATGGGATCGTTCACTCGATGATGTTTCTTCAATAGGATATAAATAACTAAATGATATACTGAACTTCCAAGAAAACGTGATGAGAACAAGCAGTGACAATGATATCAATCCACCCAACGAATGCTTTCCTTCTCCGATTACATCACAATGAGACAAGATTTTTTCAAGAAATCGTTGTGGCTTTCGAGATTTCAAACGACATGAAAGAATTCTAATAATAATATAAATGATTATACCACAACCAATAGCAACATATGTCCAGAATATGGGTGAAATCAACAGGCAATGTAGTTTCGTGATGGACAAGTGAAAAATATGCTGAAGAAGTATATCATCGAATTCTGTCGTATGAGGTGACTCTGGATAAGGATTTGCTTGATCGTAACTTGTGAGATTCGCCATGTCAATTTCATTAATTGCACCAGCAAAACACCATGACGTAGCGTTTGTCGTACATGTGATACACATCTTTCCAGCACTACCATTGTTTTTCGAACCAGGCGGACATATGAGACAAGGTCCAAAACTTTTACTGACTTGATGAGTACCTGGTATACAGGGTTCCGGTTTGTATATTGCTATATCATCATATTCCTCTATTAGTTTACTATAATAGCCTGAAGGACTTGCAGAAATAAGAAGGACACCGGGAGCATCAATAACAAGACCAACAATTTGAGAATTCCATGCTACTAAATTAACAATACGGTGAGGCAGTTGTTGCAAATTCATTGGTTTCAATTGTTGTTGATTGTTTGGAAATATGTAGAGTAGTTGTGGTTCGACTTCTGTCTCATTGAGATAGTAGACCTATGCACGAACAAATATGATGACGATAGAAATTGTTCACATTTATTTGAAAAAAAAATGTTTTTAATTGAAATAGTACATTTGCACAAATTAACAAAACTGAAACTAAACTACAGGATGAAGCAGAAAATTGTTGAACTCACCGTAGTATTCTTAAGGTTTTCAAGTGCGACTAGAAAATAACCAAAATTTAGTCCGAGTAGGAAGCTATAGCCAATTCCTAGACCTTGACCCACAACGCTGATCCCACCTTTTATTTAGTTTCGGTCTTCGTCGATCGTAGTTTCTATTGAGTTTCTAATACATGTTGATATTAACTCAAATTAGCAATAATTTGCAATTGCTATGTGCTATGTAAGAGTGATTGTGCAAGAGATATATGTTCACGGTACGGTCTATGGTACAGTCGACATAACAAATGACATTTATATCAAACATCGAGAAATAGTGGGTAACAGTTATACATGTTTGACAAAGTCGTCCAGTTCATATTCGGCATTTTCGATTATTTTTTCACCCAAGTGATGTTCAATAGACTATTTATATTTAGACTAGACAACAACCAAATATGTACCGAAGTTTGAGAGAAAGAGAGATCAAAACTGATGAAGATAAGAATGTACTAAGGCTTGGAGTGTAAGTGATCATTTTGGAATAGTTGAAATTAGAAAAGTGCTGATTGCTTAATGCCCTTTGAAAACAACAAACAAAGATGAACTTCTACAAGTAGAATTTCATGACTAGCGCAAAACTTCTTCAAAGCTACGCTTCCTATGTATTATGAACAAATGAATTAATAGACTTGCCTGTACTTGAGACGATGACCAAGGTAAACTAGACAATGAATAGGCTAATACCGCGTACGTATTCGAATCAAGCATTGCAACTGATTTGCCGAATAAAGCGCTCTTTTGGAATGAAGTATGATTTTTAACGATATATGGTGACTCTTGTTGCAAGGATACAATGACAACACTATCCAAATGTGGAATACCGATAATCATCATCTTTGACTGTTCATGAAGAGAAAGTGACAAAGCGCCAAATCGCGTGTACACATACGATTGCCATCTGAAGTTTGTTGATGATAGCGGTATCATTCCAAGTGACCTCGGATTGGACTGATTGGAAAGATCAGCGAAATACAAATAAGGAAGATTTTTTTCCTCCTCATCGAGTATTCGATAGGCGACTAGAAACAAACGATGTTCTTCTGTAATAACGAGTGCCCGGCTATGAAAAAAATTATGTTTATCCCAAAGAACAGGATTAGAAATTTCTATGCTTGTGTTATGAGCGATGTCAAGACACAGAGTTTCAGTAAACTGTACAACACATGCATATGTACCTTGTGGATCGATACCAAGAGCAAAGGCTGGGAAATCGTCGAGCGAGGCCAAGTTTCTCCATAGAACTCGTGCCAATTGATTAAGACAAGTACCAGAATATGATAGGGTAATCACTACTAAATGAACATTCTTTTCTCGATCTTCGCCTGTCACAGCAAATATCGGACGACTTGTGTTTTGCTTACCACCTATGACTATGTTATAAACATAATTGAGAGTTCTGGGGCTTCCATTTTGTGCGTCCACTTGTGGATAGTTTACGTTGCACGCATCCACACGGGATGAAAACGGAGTTTCTATTATTGCAAATTGATGATAGTCATTGTTCGCCACAATGGCCACTTTTTCGTTGATCGCCAATCGATCACCGAATGCATCATAATCTTCCCGCTGGAATAATTCGTATCTTTCGCCACAAATAACTGGTAGTATAAATAGAAAGACGAATACATTGTACATTCTCGTGTATTTGGTTTAGTTCAATAATTGTTTACAGCTCGTCTACACAGAAAAAATCTAGAATCAAATATTTCATTAATCAAGTTCAAAATCAGGCAATCAAATCGAGTGAGTTTTTAGGTTAATAAGAGTATTGAAAGGACGTCATTCCTCCTTTATGGGCCAATACATTCATAGTTTGACAGCCCCATGATTTCATATAACTAATCATTGCGTTTTGAATCGAAGTGATGATTTCGATGCTATAACAATCACTCCGCAAGCATGATAACAGTGCAAATTTTGTGAAACATAACGCAGTGTGAAAAGTTAATTCAGTAGTCTGACTAACAGGCCATGACATGTATATTGATATGGTAAAGTCTATAGCGAACTTTTCGGTTTTTCAAAATGTTTTTGACTTTCCTATTGATGCGCTTCGAAGTAAACTGTGAGATACAAGTAGAAAAAGAAATCCCTTGCTTTCTTCTCATATGATGCTTTAGCGTAGTCAGCATTCTATCCAACAGGTAATCCAAAATCAATAGCCGCTAATAACTTGTTCAGAGTCATTCCATAGCTGAGATAGTACGGAGATTTGAATACAGTACTTTGTGGATACCTGTCGAACAGCATAATCATTCACTCATGGTGATCTTGACATGATCGTTGACCTTCGTCATAGACTATGACAATCGTCATGTGGATTCTCGTTTATAACCTAGTCGTCGTCCAAAGTTCTATCATATATAATTGAAGAACCCCTCTTTTCATCTATTAATTTCAAAAACTTCGTAGGTATTGTTTCGTCTACTTTACTCTTTATCTCAATGAATTATCATTCAAAAAATAGAGACAATCTTTAGAGAAGAACTATTTTGCTTTTTCGAATGTTAGAATTGTTGCCAAATTAAAGATATTATCTTCAATTCAATCATATTCAGCTTAAGAGACATGCATAGTTGCTGTAACAATTAAGTTGTTTTTAAGAACTATTGTTTTTTAGTGCTTATTATAGCAAATTTACTGTTTGTAAAAAATTAATAAAAAAAAAATGAAAATAAACGTCTAATCAGAGTGAGCCCTTGTTATAAGGCTTATTTTGAAAAAAAAAACAAATAACATCGTGTTTGAACTATTCTTAAGAAAGACTTACATGATTTCAATAAAAATGATTCTCATTTCGTATTATTCTCTTACCTGTATTTATTGACTTTCGAATGACATATAAAGTACTGACGTATACATTACTCATGTGTACATACATAATAGAAGTCATATCTAGGATAAATATTTGGCAGATTTGCACAAGAGCTCTCATTCTCTATATGACATGAGTATATTGATTGGATGTAATCGAATGAACCATATTATATTCTACCTGTTGAAAAACTTGTGCTTTTCGCATTTTCGACAAATAAAGAAATTCAGCATAAATTTACCAATAATACAAAATCCTGATCAAGTATTTATAGTCCTATATTTATCAACATTGCGTTTGTTTCAAGTTCTAAACTGCGAGAAAATTTGAAAAGAAATATTGGTTTCAATTGATCACTCAGGTTGTGCAACAAGATGTATTTTTATATGAAAATCAATTTTTGACAGTGAAAGATAGACAAATAAATCTTTGTTCTATTACACTAGAATTTCGAATGCATTTGTCCAATGCAAAAAAAAAACTTTATTCATGTATGTTTTGCATTACATTGATATTCTTTGTTGCTGAACATTAAAATGTAAGCGTTGTTCTAATATTTGAGTGATCTCACTTATCAGAGTCATTGGAATAATATCAATAAATAAACCAAGAAAATCAAAGCCAGAATTTAAATTATTTGTAACTATCACAAAAGTACTGTTGCTTTTACTATGTCATTAGGAATTTTTATCTTTTCACTTATCATTTAATCACTCATAATGGATATGATAAAAGTAGAAAAGATACTAGATGATCAAAGTGTCTCCATTGTCTCACTAATAAAATTACAGCTATGTTATTTGTACAAAGTTATGATACGAGTTTGTACAACTGTTGTTCGTTTGTATGTTCTCGCTTGTCAATACGTGTGTGGGTATGAACTTTTAGAATTCAATGATAAATATATTTCTTTTAGAGTGTAAATTTTTAAGTTTAGCTCGTCTTTTTCTAAATGAAACTTGAAACTTTTCATTATCAAACTGAGCAGAAAGTAAGTTCTCTTTAAAATAATATACACTGTATTCCACTTAAAACTAAAATAAATATATATTGATGAAATCTGTGTGCAAACAGTTTTCAAGTTTCGTGGGGTCAAATGATCGGTAATAGATATGCATGTATATTTTGTAATTGATACGTAACTTGTCATCTCACGATATTTTAATTCTTAAAACTGTGACCAAAATAAGAATAACATTAAGTAAATATAATAAGAAGAGAGAAAAGTTTAGAATTTCACTTGTTGATCGTATTTCAATAAAAAGCAAAGCCAATGTTCGATTTTCTTTGATTTGAATCGATAATTAGACAGATCAGGAAAAAAAATAAAATCTCCATATACGAGTTTTTAACAGGCTAGCTAGCACAAAACGAACATACTGCATGGATATAAGTTAAAATTTGATGCTGAAAAAAACTGTATTACTGTGACATACATTTTGTACTCAAGTAGAGATTTTTGGACTTTTCTTGCCACAAATTAGTTTATTAATAAAAATCTACTATATTTTATCAACAGAGCTTTTGTCAGTTTTATACGAATAGTTATGATGAACGATATTAGTAAAGAATTGATGGAAGAATGTTAGCATCCATTCTATTTTTCATCAAATTCGATAAGTTTTTGCTTGTTGCCTTTATTTTACTATAGAATCATGCAGTTCTAGCAAAAACTCGACAAAATTTATCAAAGAACAAAGAATTTTACGTCAGAATTGAGAATGCGAGTTTAGAATGGGCATCTTCACTTCACTCACAATCTTCTGTTTAAAAAAGAAAAGAAAAACATTTCAGAATTATAACATATTCACTTGATCATGTTTATTCTAATGTTTATTTAAAATATGTTTACGAAATAATTTGTAAACTTTTAGATTTGATTGATATTCAGTATTTTTTAACGATCAAAATATCAACAGAACATATATAATGAATTTAAGGACCAAATACCTAAAGAATATTAAAATAGAAAACCGAATTCTCTTTATTTTCTTTCTTTACGGTTAGTTAATCCATCAATTGCATTTGTGTAATCATTTTCCACACGTCATCACTGTCTTCGAATAGATATTTAGATTTTTATACTTAATTCGTGATGTATTGATTCTTGATAATGAAATATCTAAATCATTAATAAAAAGTTTCTTCACAGGATATAAATTCATAAAAGTTTTCATCACATTGAATTAACAGAAAAAAGAAATAATTCGAAATTTTGCAATAGAATAATGAATATATGATTTTATCATAATATTCACTAGATATACAAAATTAAATGATCAAGTATTCACGAAATCTTGAAATAGAAGATACAAAATGTATTTCCGTTCTTTTCTTCACCTAATCAATTTTTGTGTACTTGTGTTCTACGAACAAGAATAGAAAATATTGTTTGTACACACATGGAATTTTATGAAACGGCAAGTATATAGGTGTGTGCCTTTTCGACTCGCATACACTTCACTTTTATGCAAAAAATATGAATGATTAGGCGACAGAAAAAAAAATGCTTTCATCAATCTAATAAGGAATAAGTTCATTGTTGATGTTTTATCATCAAGAACATGACAAAGAATTTTGGCACGGAAAGTTCATTAAAACCAGAAATTAATCCAATTGGTTTTATATTCTACAGCGAATAGATCTTCTCGGCATAAATGACTATGATTCATACGCCATTGATGAAGATTTTTATCCTTCTACAATGAAATCATTCGTAGAATAAAGGAATCGACGAAATATTTAGGATTCTCCAAGAATAGATTAAGATCACGAAGATGATTCAATTTTCGTGTAAAGTTGTCTAATTTAATAGAATCAACTTCTTGAAAATCCGTAGTTTCAATATCTACAATTTGTTTTTGCAATAATTCACAGGTAGATGCATCGTCGAGTACCATATTTAAACAATTGAAATCGATATTTAGATATTCGATATTGGAAGCAGCTCGAACTAAATGACATATTTTACATGTTTCCTTCACATAGAGACTCTTCAGTAGAAGTAGATGCAAGATTATCGGTTGAGTTGGTTGAAAAGTAACATTAAATGAAAAAAACAACTAATAATAATTAATTGAAAAACAGAAACTAAAGTGCAAACACGTAGAAAAATCAAAAAGATACTTTTGTATTTTTCATCCTTGTATTTCACTGAAAAAATGAGTACGTCTGCATATCACACGATATACTTAAGATTACTCTCAATATGAGATGTATTAAAAATAGTAATACAATAAAAAAGAATCCAATTACTTTACTTGGCTCTTGTGAAACATTATCTCATCGCGGTATTAACTTTAATGTTCTACTACTATTTTTAGTACAACCTGTATATTGCTGTTCTTCAGTGACTTATCTTACGAAATTGAAATGACAAAGACCAAGCATAGTGCAAAGCTTATGAAACTTTCGCGAGATAGAATATGAATGCA
>CAJNOP010002031.1:0-20660 GCA_905250075.1 Rotaria sp. Silwood1 | reverse complement strand
CTTGTATAACATGGGTGTGAGTGTGCCTCTTTCCTTCATAACTAAGTCTACATCCCTACTTTCCTATCCAGAACTGTTGTTGATCAGAAAATGTTCGCGAATGATTCCTCCCTTTTGAGCTCATTTTCAAAGCAATGAGAGAGTACTTTTAGATTAGAGTAATTCCGGAAGAGTACGTGCTCTTATTGAGATTTGACCGAGATATCAGAGTTTTAGTGGACTTTTTCTTCGAAGCTCCAGTTTTCAAGCGAAAAGCCGATTATCAAAGTTTGATTTGAGACTTTACTCAAATAAAGGCCTCGACCATACTAACTTGTAAAAACAAAATTCAGAACTTTGGAACATGGTATCTTATGTATATGAATTTTTCAAAGCCGCAATACTTCTAAAATTATTTATGAAAAAGAAACTCTGTTTTTGAAAAATCCATACCTATAAGATGTAATGCTCAAAACTTTTGAAAGCTTTTTTTAGCAAGCTAGTATAATTGAGGTCACAGTTTACTGAAAGTTTCAAGGTAGAATTCGATAATGTGATTTTTCTGGGAAAGTAGAGTTCTGCAGGGAAGGCTCACTAAAAATTTGACATATGTAACCAATTGCAATAAGTGCATGCTTCCCTTGGGAATTGTTTTAAGATAGTGGTTCTCTACTCGTTGGTAAAATAGTATACTCATAAATACGTGATCACCTGGTAACATTCCCTTGTTAGGAGTACTAAGAAAGGTGTGGATAATAACACTCGCACATCCACAAGATCAGATACATGGATCCCGTATGATATATAAATCATGAGAAATGTTGAAGTTTGGCCATAGAACATTTTTCAAGAAAAAGATAGTAGGTACTTGTTTTTTGAAAATTGATTACTTAACTGAGCAGAGAACTAAGAATAAGATGCATTCTCATGTATCCACTACTTTTATGATGCAAATGGACTCTAAAAATATGCTATCTTTTGCTTTTTTGAATCGAATTGAAGTTTTATCAAAACATGTCTCGCTTCTATACTTAATAAGCAATTAGTTGTTCGCTGATGATTAAATGTATTCTGGAAAGCATATGCCATAGTGATACATAAAACTCTTTCTATTTACATTCAATTATATCCTGGCCTCGGATTACAAATTTTAGAAATTATAGAAATTCGTATATAGGATTTCGCTTTCTGAATTTTACAATTATTTTCACTAAAAAACCAATCGAAATTTAGGTATTGTACGTCCAGTCGTACCTCAAATATTTATACTTTACCTCCAAGAAGCACCTATTCTCATCTCCTAAGTTTTTCGTAAAAAGTGATGACTGTGGGGGGGGGGGGCGGGGGTAGCGCCGCGAAGACTTCTGTACTCTCCCTCAGGGCACACACAAATCTTGTGAAATTTTTTCCAGTGTTTTTGATAAAATATAGGACAAAATATAGGTATTATAGGAATTATAGGGCGAATTCGTCCCCAGATTATATCAAATATTTTTAGTAAAGTAGCACGAATTGCATCAAGCGAGTATGCAGATGTTATATTCATCTCAATTGACTGTTAGAAAACAGTTATTAACTACTATTGAAAGAGCAATTTTAAAATTCTTGCCTTGTTCTTTGATATACATCGTTAGCACAGAACCCAATGCAATACCACCTACCAACAGACCAACAATCATACAGTACAAACATGAACGATATTCGTTTCGTATTGGTAACTTTCTTTCATCTATTTGTTGTATGGTGGATGGCCTTTTATTCAAGTAGATTTGCTTCAAAACTGAATCATGCTTCATTGTTGTGAGACAACACGTCCGAATTCTCACTGAAGAAATTTTCGAATGACAGTTCGATTTCTTCCAGCGAACATGATTTCGTTATTGATTTTTTGTGTGAGACGTTTTCCTAGCTTTACTAGGCTTCTTCTCTAATCAAAACTTAAATTATATTTTGAATAACAAAGAATATGGATGAATGACATTAGAAGGTTTCTGCTTTTTTGTCCTATTCAATTTCATCTTATATTGATTTTTGCTTTCAATTTATTGTTGTGTTAACAACACTCTAGAAGATCCATACAATGAGTTATTTAATTTCAATCTGAATTTAAACAGAAAAAAGAGCACTTGATTTCAAATTGAAATAGGGAACTAAGGGGACTAAGGGGACTAAGGGGGCTAAGGGAACTAAGGGGACTAAGGAGACTAAATTCAGTGGGGAAGCGCGTTTCCCCGCCTAACACACCTTTTATTTCAGCGTCGCGGCGTGTGGGCGCGAAGCGCCCCCCGAAGAGCCGCGACCCATGCACGTCTCTGTGTACACCATTATTCCTACTCAGTGCTGCACATTAGCTCAAACTTCTCACATCCTTCTTGTAGCATCCCAGATAATGTCTGCAGCATCTGAACCAAAACCTGTAGTGTCCTAGGAAATGCTTGTAGCATCATAGGGGATGCTTGCAGCATCCCCTTAGTCCCGTTAGTTAGTCCGCTTAGTCATCTTAGTCCCCTTAGTTCCCTTAGTCTTCTTAGTCCCCTTAGTTCCCTTAGTCCCCTTAGTCCCCTTAGTTAGTCCGCTTAGTCCCCTTAGTTAGTCCACTTAGTTCACTTAGTCATCTTAGTCCCCTTAGTTCCTCTGCCTTGGTAAAAAAGAGGTGTTATTTTTTATTCAAAATTCAATTTGAAATAAAAAAAACCCATAGACTCAGAAGATCAGTGTAATTAAAGAAATTCAGGATTGAAAATTTTAGATAAGAATTATTGCTTGAAAGGATCCTTCTGAGTCCTCTTGCTTATCTCATTGGTATAGTAAAAATTGAGACTGACCAAAGTAGTCATTAATCGACTATATACAGCGGATTACAGAAATTTTGGTCCCAGGGATTTTTGGCCTGCACTTCCAGCGCGATTCGAAACTCCAATAATTTTTCGGTCTGGGCCGAAAATTCGTTGAACCAAAATTTCGCTCTTCCATATAGAGTATCAATTTATTTGCTTATGTGCACTGGATAATTAGTGCGATTCGGATGTGGACATGCGTGTGCCTCGGCGCGGGTGTGGATGTAAATAAAGTTCAGCTCAGTCTAGATGTAGCATGGCGTGAGTATCATGTGTATGTATTCACTATCGGTGTGAGTTTGGCTATAGTTATGGTAAGTGAGGGTCGCTGTGGATGTGGATATTATGGCCCGTCCGATTCATCCAAGACTTATTTCTGGTCAGGACTGAGTCTGAAAATTTTGTATCCAATGGGTTTTATTTCTCTGAGTTATGTGCAGAGTATGCTAATCGCTGAAGAGAATAACTCAAAAAAGTATTTCATATTTTTAGAGCGGCTGTAAGATTCTGATTAAAATAGTTCATTGAGACTACCAAAGTACAGTTCGATCGGACGCAGTTTCAGATTAGAGTCCAAGAAAGTTTGAGCACCTGTTTTTGAGTTCCAAAAAGTTTCAAGACACTCAGCCTTGGTTCGAAAGTTTTGTTCACGGCGGGCTCTGATAGAAGTAAGTGAGCATGTGACTGTGAGTATGAACGGAAGATCGACACACACGCTTCAAGCATCCTCGCATCTCACACCCTTTCCACATCTACCTCTACCTACACCTCTAGAGCCCACACTCACACTCTCCCTGTTCCACATCTATACTCTCCACACCCATACCCTCTTTGTTAGTCTGCGTGCGTTTACTGTTTATCGTCTTGTGTTATCATTCCGCTCTTCACGACTTATTTTGCCCTTTTCACTTCTCTCCTTCTTTTTTCTCCTCAGCTCTTTCGTTCTTTCTCTTTCTTCTCTCCCCCTTTCCTTTGTTGCTTCATTTATTCTTCTTTTCTCCATTATATTTACCTTTTCCCTTCTCTCACTGTACAATACCAACTTGATCCTGCAGGGTGTGGGTGTGGGGTGTGTGGGTGTGTGGTGTGGGTGTGGGTGTGGGTGGGGTGTGGGTGTGGGTGTGGGTGTGGGTGGGTGTGGGTGTGGGTGTGGGTGAAGTGTGGGATAGTGTGGATGTGGGTGAAGTGTGGGGTAATGTGGGTGTGACTGTGGGTGAGGTGTGGGATAGTATGGGTATGACTGTGGGTGAGGTGTGGGGTAATGTGGGTGTGACTGTGGGTGAGGTGTGGGATAGTATGGATATGACTGTGGGTGCGGTGTGGGTATGTCTGTGGGTGAGATGCGGGTGTGACTGTGGGTGAGGTGTGGATGTGACTGTAGGTGAGGTGTGGGGTAGTGTGGGTGTGACTGTGAGTGAGGTGTGGGGTAATGTGGGTGTGGCTGTGGGTGAGGTGTGGGATAGTATGGATATGACTGTGGGTGAGGTGTGGGTATGTCTGTGGGTGAGATGTGGGTGTGACTGTGGGTGAGGTGTGAGGTAGTGTGGATGTAACTGTAGGTGAGGTGTGGGGCAGTGTGGGTGTTGAAGGAAGAGATATCCACACCCCATACCCTCTGCTCAGCACTACGTCATACTACTAAGCACCATGCCATACCGCTGAGCACTATGACGTCCTGCTGAGCACTACGTCATACTGCTCGGTACTATGACGTTTTGATGAGCACTACGCCATACTGCTCAGCACTACGTTGTCTAGCAACTAATTTTGAAAAATTACGTTTTTTATTTTAGGGTCAATGAGGCCATGGGCCGAAAGTCAACAAGGAATTTCGGTTCGGCCCTAAAAATCGCCGAAATTTCGGACGGGGCCGAAAATTCCGTGGGCCGAAATTCATGGAACTCAAACGACATGTCAAAGCTATTGAGCTGTATGTTCTAATTATTTGTTCAAAAAGCGCGTATTCAAACCCTTCTTGTCATGGTCAATACCGATTATTGAGAAGTAAGAATTCGATTTTACAGATTTGAGTATTTCTTGAGTTCCTATGTAGTCATGTACATATTTGTTCACTTTGATGCTCAATGTTAGTATGACCCAGGTTTGTATGCCTTCACAATACCATCATTCTTTGAAATTTTCTCCTAAGTAAACAAACGTCGAAAAAATATAGCTACTACTAGCAGTAGTCGATGTTATCAACAAATATTATTCTTGTGTTAACCTTTAAACTCATATATATATATGTACATAGATTGGCTTTTCTCAGGCATACAAAACAGTAATAAAATAGACTCATTTCTTAGAATCTAATGAGGAAAAAAATGACGCTAAAAAAAATCTTGATTATACATCACATTGAAGGTGAATAAACTTGACACGTTTATACTCCATTTTGCTGTCTGCTAACTCGTTAATGTTCTTTCTGAGCCACACCTTAAGAGCTCTACAGTTATCGACTAGTGAGAATTTTCTTTCCTTCCATGTAAGCCATTCAATCATCTCCATCCAAGAATTGACTGATGTCCAGTATGGAAGAAATGTTATTGTCGATAGAAATTCGACACGCTCGATAATGGATTTCATGCAATAGACATCCTTGACTCGCAATTTTAGATGACCTACATGCGAGGATGCAATATGACAAATATCTTCTATTCTTGATATTGAGTCACCATAAATTGATATTCCAATGGTTCGAACATTGTATGCTTGTTTTAGCAAAGCGTTCATTGTATTCAGGTCAAAACTTTGATATCCATATGCTATGAACCAAATTTCATGAATTTTCGTTAGATCACCCAACGTCCAAAGGAATTCAAGTGAGTTGACTGGCCACGGATTTTCAATATATAGTGCAAGTTCAGCCATATTCCGGAAAATATGGTTTTTAGGCAGGACAATCTAAAACGATATTTGCATATAATATAGATCAAATGTCTTCAAAAACACTTTCATTAGATTATGTCCCAGTGAAAGATTCTAAAATCTCTGAAGGATGTACATGAATCAAGTGAACATCTGCGGAATAAAGTGAACTTTGTAGTATAGTCAATTATGATAATGATGATACCTTGAGGCAAACCATTATCAGTATGTATGAATGAATTAAAAAAGTAGATAGCACAGTGGACTAACAAGATGGCCATAACATGAACAAATGAAAATGATTTTTTTTTCGAAATTGGCTTAATAACATATACACTATGATTAATGACCACTTATTTTGGTTGAAAATTTTTATTCTAATCACTAAATTTATTGGAAAAACTTAGTCGCAACAAAACGTTAAATGTCATCACTTTTAGAGAAAAAACATTATCTGTTTCTTGAAAGTGAAAAGACTTTGGCAATAACTCTCATATTTATATATGCCGAGACAAGAACTTCTGTTGTATGAATTTAAAAAAAAACTACGTTTCCTTCGCTATATTTTCGTGCAGAAAAATTGGTTTTTCTTTTTACACTGAACGTTTTCAAAAAAGCCGTCTTCAGTGAAGTTTATCACCACTTTTTTCTACTGATTCAATGTAGACGAAGAAACAGGCTTTCTTAAAAATCGTGATGTTCAATAGATTTTCGCGTTCTACTTGTCACAGAAATACTTTAACAGAAAAATAAAAACACATTTCGAATCAGCAATGAGAAACTGCTTCAAGTCATGTGTCGTTTGATAATTTTTAAAATAGAAAATTGTTTTGATAAAGATTTAGGATAAGGGTCCTCCTTCAGGGATGTTCCTTCGATAATGTTTTTTTTTCGAATTTTACTTTGCTTCATCACTCAGTTTTTTTTAGTACTAAAAGATAATATTTCTATGAAAAATAGCGTTTTTGACAGACAATAAGTGATGCTAACGTACTTTATAGAAATTAACCACTTTAGATGGATGCAAAACTTGAAAGAATATTATTGAAATTAAAAAGAAATATCGATATCGGTAAAATGCGGACAGCTGATCGTGAACAAGGCTTTTCGAAAAACTTTGAAATAGAAGCGAGGACCAAAAAAACTATGATTTTACTTATCTCTGATCGGTGTACGAATGAGGATTATTATTAGCCATCTCAGATATGATAAGATGCATGTGTCTACGCACCTCATGTGTAGAAATTGCTTTCATCATCCATGCCAAATCGATACGTACAGTCCACACACTGTTCATCTTTGATGCGTCATCAATCTTTGTTGTGGAAGTTGAGTATGCTATTCCGCAACCGGCGAATTGGTCAGGCAGATCGTTGATAGAAGTCTTTGGTAAGTAGAGGAGAATAGTTTGGGGCACCACCCTCCCTTGATAGACGTATTCGCATGTGACAAACCAACGTTTTTGCTCCAACCAAAATGGTGTACGAAAAGCATTTATAATCGATTCTATACTTTGAATATCTTCATAGCTACGCTCCGAACTAAAGAACTCAAAGTAAAAGCGTTGAAGTTGAGGTAATTTCTGAAGAATAAATTGTTCCCATTGGCAAAAACGTTGCAGAAATGCCATTGATGAATCTAATCGTCTGCCTAAATCAAGATAAACAAGTGAGGGTAGAAGTGAAAGAAGAAATTCGAGTTCATCTATTAACATATTCATTCTTTTTATGGTTAATGACGTTAATTGTTGGAATTGAGTTAAATGAATACTTTTATCAATATTGTTTGTATCACAATAATCAAATGCTAACGTTTGAAGATTTGATAAATGATGCAAAATAAAAAATAATTGCTTATGAGTACATTCACTGATGTACAGTTCTCGAAATTTACTCTGATTCGACCACAATATTTCATCAAGAATCTTATTTTGAATCCATAAGACCAATTTGTGAAGATTTGGCATTGCAATTATCTTCGAAAGATGAGTAAGAGTATCATTCTTGATCAACTTTCTATTATATATTGTTAATGATAATGATCTGAGTGTAGAAAGAGTAGTAAGATGATGAATTATACTTGTGAGATGATATTCGTTCATAAAAGAAAGATTCAATGTGCGAAGTTGAGTATATTGATAAATATTGGTACAGAAGAAAAATTCATTTATATCATTGAATACAGAAGATAAATTACCAATAGTCAGTGAAACAACATTTTCAGGTTGGATGATTCTATACATACGTTGAATATGAAGTTTTGATGATTTCTCAGTGAATCTGATTACTAATCGATTATAACTATTTGTAATCAAATGAAATCTTGTGCAGACGTTGCGAAATGAGAATAGAATATCATTGGAATTGAGTTCATCAAGAATACGATAGATGAGTTCGACGGGTAATGTCAATAGATTAGGTGTAGGTTCCATCGAAATGTTTTTTGATGAGAAATAACCTTATTCTTACTATAGAGCCAGAAGTTTGTTAATCGAAGGAGAAAGAAAAAAAAAACAAACAAGTGAGTCAGTCATCACTCTGTTAGTTTTTTTCCGTTTTGATAAGAAAAAAGAACAGCAAATAGTAACATAGTCCAATGAGTCTGTTTATTCGAACTGTTTTGATGATATTCAAGATGGGAAAATCCTGATTCTCTTATGACATTGTTTAATAGTATAAATTTAATGCTTCATTGATGTTTGACCATAATAGGTCATTATTTCTTTATGACAACAGCTGCTTTTTATTTATCATTGAAAGTAATAATAGATGTCTACGAAATGAGATTTATAATATTGAATGATGATTGAACGCAAAAAAAAGAAGCAAACCACTCTTTGGAATAGCCAATTGGAGCTAGATAAAGTTAGAAAGATATTACTGGTGGTTGTGAAATTACAAGTAACAAAAATACAATACGAAAATTTTGTTTTCTTTGAGTAAATATTGACAATAAGATTACCTACGACATTGCCAACCAGAAAATGTCAAGCATATGATAACAGATGGCGCTTAATTGTATATGTTTGTGCAACCACAGTTGCATAAGACGCGGATATATATTTTTTTATCTGGATTCCTAATCTACAAAGTCTTTCATTTATTTTCGTATCTGTTTTTCAGTTGGATGAGTTACATAGCAAATCATAGTGAACGTACTGGAAGAAGCAATGCAAACGACATTCGTTAAATGCTACCAATATGTTTTTGATAAGAGCATGGCATTAGTAATATCAGTATAAAAACGAATTGACAGAAATATTCTTCGTTAATACATTGAATCGAATGCCCATTTGAATCAATATGAAAAAGAATATGACGCTATGAAGGATCCCAAGCAGCGTTGAGAGAAAATGTTACTGAGACAACTAATTCTGCTGTTCTGTGTCATTGATTAAACATGTAATCAGAAAATAATACCGTCAACTGAGATCAGATAGGTGATTTGGCTCGCAGAAAATATCTTTTTCTAATCTTCCGAACAATAAACGATCAGACACTTTATTTTCGATAACTTGACGCTCATTCTAACGAGACATCTTTTCTCGAAGAGCGTTTTCCTTCAAGACATCGAAGACTAGTCTGCTTCTTCATTGTTATAAGTGTTTGAGAACAGACATCTTATGATGTATTCAATTCTGCAAGTGTCATCTACTATAGCCGATTGAGCGTAGATTTCTTTTTTTTTGTAACATCTTCGAACATGTTGAGCGTGTGCTTCTCATTGTCGAAACAATCAAACACCTGACGATATGTATATTATGTTTTGAAGAAAAAACAAATCGAACACAGAATGTGAGTTTTTGGCAATGTTACAGAAGAAGTTTCAGCTGAATCATCTAAGTAGGCAAGATAATGGAAGTGCGAGAACTTTAACCATTCTATTTTAAAGAAGTCAAAAAAACAGGTGAAATCGAAAATTTCTGGGCCATAAAACGAGTCTCCTTCAGTCATACGATTCTATTGAACATGTTTATAACCAGTGGCGTAGCCAGGGGTACGGCCACTGGGCAATTGCCCAATGCTAAAAAATCTCGATAAACATGTACGTTCGAAGACTCAAGTGACGTTATTTCAGCAAATTGTCTCTTATTGTGATCTAAGCAAGGGATCCAGAAAGATCAACACTCTATCTTTTTCATTCAGTCGATGTTCACTATGATGACAACTCAACTGTACGTTTTTGTCAAACGCTCGTCATTTCAGTTAAATTCGAAAATGAAAAACGTGGAGGAATACTGGTTGACCTTTCCAAGCATATAAAACCTTATCTCACGAAAATGAGTGAAATAGTATACGCTAAATAGGTTGATGATAGATCGGTGACAAGGCTCGTGCAACTTTAGAATTTAAAAGTTATATAAACTAAATGCAAAATAAAAATGAAAGTGCTTTGAAAATATAATTAGGAGTTCCGATTAGTGATTAAAAATGATTGATCTGTAACTTTGAGAACGTATATATAACTCAAGATCAAAACCATACGAGAGATAACGTTCAATTTTCGTGGGACTTGTTAGCGATAAATACTCAGTAACGCTTGCCATTGCTCGGAAAAAGAGAGTAAACTGACATTCTTCATTATCCGATGAAAGGAAGTGGCTTTTGCTCTATATAAGATTATTTATGCTATTTTTCGTTCTGTTCTATTTATGCTTACTTGTGCTATGTTTTGCTCTATTTATGTTCATGGATGCTTTTTTGACATAAAATGCTGAACTATTTGAAAGTTGAAGAGTATATATTTGTGAAAGAGTACAAAAAAAAGGAAGCAACTTCGTCTCTGAGTTGAGTTGAAGATGAAGAATTTTACTTCAATAAACATCAGTTTTTGTGATAGCAAAAGAAATTTAAATATCGCAGCCCAATTAATTTTTAATGGCCCATATCTCCCCAATACTCAAAATAATTTTGCTGGAAAACGGCCCATGACTCAAAAATTCCTGGCTACGCCACTGCTTTCAGCACTTTTCGGACAAAATTTTTAAACACAAACAGGTTGAGCGACTGAGAAAAAATTTTTGTTACATTTTCATGTTTATATTTTTATTATTATAAGAGAAGATTTTATCCAACAATATGCCATTTGAAAGACTGACAGGAAGACTCAAGGCTCAAATAAAAATAGTTGGTGAGGGATTATATTCTGTTTATAGATTAACTAATTTTGTCGCACCTCAAGACGTATGGAACGTATTGCGTAGGACTTTTTACATTTTTTTTTAATGCTAGCAACATTTTTTGCAATGAGAAATTATAAATAAGTTCATACTTTTGAAATGACCTATTGAATGTGTAAGACAAGAAAAATGTTTATTTCCATTTTAAAAGTAAAAATGCCTTGGAAGATGAAAGTGGTATTTGATTTATCAGAGCTAAACTATGGCATTTAGTGAATGACCCAAAGTCTCTTGAATTCGATAGTAGCTCTTTGAGTTTGATGTCATAATGGCGGCCTAAGAGTTCTTTCACCTCTCATGTAATTCGTCTTGATTGAGAAGCTAATGTTAAGTGCATCGATTTAAGGTTTTTTTGCACTCTCATAGTTTATTAAACAAAATAAAACAATTCTAGGTTTGCAACAATTCACTCAAGTTCATGGTTTTTTTCATCGTTCGGTTCATGTTCTAATTGCTGTGCCAGCATTCAACGTAGTCATTGGTTTAATTGTATTATTTCGTCTCCGCAGATGGTACAGATGCTTCCCTATCCAAGATTGAGTTCGAAATACTTCGAAATAGGCACGAGAAGGCAAAATGAAGAGGAAGAAAGTTGCTGCTTGTGGTATATGAATAATCAAAGAAAATGTAGTGTTCAATCTTAATAACCATTTGCTGTTGATATCGACACATGAAAATTTTAATGTAAGTACCAATTGAGGTAAAATACAAACCTGAAAAAAAAACAGAATTCATAATAGTTAACAAAAAATAAATGACATACTATAGTTAATGTAGGAGAAATAAAGAGATGACTATGACGATGAAACTGTCTAATCCACTGTGACCAATAGGTTGTTCCATGAATGTTGGCTCTTCGACGGCTAATTGAAGCCAAAATTAAGCAATTGGCCAACATATTGAGTGAAACTGGCAAAAACACATGGATAAATGAGAATATTGTATTCAATACCAATAGTTTGTCTGAATATTTAATTTGACAAACAAATTTGCCTGCAACCACTGGATCTGGTAGCACTTGTCTAGACATCAGTTCTGGCACATGCATCAAAGATACACAAATTGATATCACCACAACCAACATTATTCCTGCTCGTCGAGAACGGATTTCATTCCATAGAAGACCCAACTCAAATGATTGAAAGGCGCGTTGTAATCCAATAAGTCCATTCATCCAAAGACAGATTCGTGTAAGTATTGAGGATATAGGAGTGATCACATTGCATATGGAAAGAAAAGATTGATGGCTGAGAGAGTCGAGTAATTGAATGAGACGAATTTCAAGTAAAAGAAGAACAGATATTGAACAATAACTGTAAAGAAGAAGATGAAAGCCAACAGAGGTTGATCTTAGTTGTACTTGATGAAATGTATCAACAGACAATATATTCGATAATAAGGCAAACACAACCATCATTGTTACAGAAAACACATATGCAAATGTCATCAGTTGTTGTTGATCTATATTAGTTGTTCGAATATCTGTCTTCATACTGGACATGAGACCAATAAGAAATATATTGACCGAGTTATTACAACTCATTTTTGAGTCGAAATAGGAAATTGCGATTCAATTGATTTGACAAGATGAAGTAAATAATACTTGCGTGTTGAAGATGGTTACAAAAATAGAGAAAATGCTATACGATGCTTCTAGAAAACATTTCTTGTTACATTTGAGCATCGGAAGATAATTTTTCCTGTGAAGGAAACGTTACTCGAGTAGATGAATTAAATATAGAATCATGTGGACTAATAGAATACTTACGCCTCTTGCTTAAAAGAAACCTGTGAATGACATGTGCTACTTTTTGTAATTTTTGGCCTTGACGCTAATGAAAGTTTTTGCTCATCGATGGTTTCTGGCATGTTAATATCGGTGGAACAGCAGGGAATCGCTTAAAGATCTACCAGTTTATTTCTGTTTTTGACATACAGAATTCATTTTCTTTGAAAGATTAAGCAATAGTTAATGCTCTCTGGATGAGAAACGACATTGCAGCCTCCTGTTTTGCTTTTGACAACAATGCATCATCTCTTCTAAGACCAAATGCATACAAATATTCGCCATGATCAAATGTAATGTAACTTTCTTACTGAATGATTTTAATGTCGCTTCTTGATATCTTTGAGCAACAACGATTTGGTACTCGTTCAAAATGATTTATTCAAGCACAAATTTTTGAAGAGGAAATTTATTCTAGAGGCTTGGAATCTGAAAAAAGTAAATCTCTGGCCATGTAGTCTAATAATCGAGAGTTGTTCATAAGCGTGTCGAGTAAGATCTTAAAGAGAGTTTACTGTAGAATTTTCTGCTTCAGCTCGGAATATTGCGTGATTCCATTGCTCCACGATTAAGTTCAAGCCATGCTTCGTCTACTTTAATATCTTTATCACATGCTATGCATTAGCGGTTTACACTGATCAGAATGTAAAATGAAGACTTGAAGTCAGAATTGATGATACAAAAGTTAGAAAACACATGAGAAATATACTTAAGATCTTATTCATGTATTGTTCAATTATTTTCTACTAGATATGTGAAACAGGGCGAAACCAATTTGGCAGTGATGAAAAAGTCTCACCATATCTATCACAATCAATGATGAAACTAATAAAACGAGCAGGTCAAAGGATTTTTTTATTGTCATCACTAATTGTCACAGGCATGTCACAAAAGGTAAACTTCAATATTAGCAATACCCTGCAAGACGATCAAAGTCGTGAACATAGGACACATGTTTGATAGAGGTTGTTTCAGACGAGTTGAACTTCTTGATTAGTATTTCAAATCTAAATTATTCATTTAGATTAGATTATTCTTTTAAAATATGCACCATAAAACTTTCTACAAGTAGCATGATTGACATTGGTTAAAATAGTTTTTTTTCATAAGTTTATAAAACGCACATGTAGAAAACAGAGATTTTAAAATTAGTTATGGCCATATCGTAACTATGAATATCACCAAAATCGAGTAAAGATCAGTTTTTCTAATGCTTTTTTTCCAATTTCATAGAAAAAACCTCACTTCATCATTCGTCATTTTTAAGATTGTATTTAATTGACCAAATGTAAATGTTGTTGACGAAATGAGTCCTTGAATAGGATCATTTTTGAATTACTATTACTAGATATGTGGTGACCAGAATTAGGAGTGTCATATTTTTACAACCGTTACCAGTAAGTAGTAGATGATCAGAGGTTTCTATCTAATTGAAGGCGGGCAAAATACATTAATTCATTGATGCTTTTTTTAGATTATATCTACTCTACATATATATATTGACTAACAACACTTTTGGGATAAGAAGATGTATGTAATTCAAAGTTGTGTTCTCAATGTTCTCTCATGATCGACGTATCGCTATGGTGATCGGTTTCGAGAGAAAAATATCAATATCCTCTAATCTATGATAAGCTTAGGTTTGTTTTGGATTGTTTCAACCATAAGAATACAATTTTTTTGACAGTAATGGTTTTTATACACCTTGACTGATGATTTTCGGGTTCGAGAAACTTGTGTCAACGACGTAGTAACCCATAGTAATGACTTTTCTCGATTTTCATTCCTGTCTCGGTATTTCTGGTTGCATCAAGGATCTTTTATTGTTTCGAATCCTGTGAGATTTTCAAAATTTCCAGCAAGATTCCATTTTCCATGCTTGAAAAAAAACATCATTACCATACACTATTTTATGTGATGGTCGCACTTTGCTCAGCGTAAAATAATCTTCAACGAAAAAATAAAATAGTGGTTGAAGGTTTATTTTAGTAAAATAAATCAATTATTATGTATGCGTTGAATTTGTCAACGTTAAGTAAAGAGAAGTATTTGTTTCATTATTCCAGTAATTGAAAATAGAAAAAATATTAGTAAGCCAACAAAATTTATGAAAAACTCAAAAGATTCAAGAGAAGAAGATAATAATAATGCTCTATTGGGAGATAACCCGAGTAATAGACCTTTCAAAGATAATTAAGACAAAGAAAATAAAAGTTGTAATAACTGCATTACAATTGAACAAATAATGAATGAACCTGTTTAAAGTTTCTTTTAATTACTAAGTGACGCAAAAGTCTTTGCAAAAATATCGAGATTTATTTCTCAACTATGCAACATCTGCTTGGCTTCGACTTGTTTTACCTGTGAAAGAAGGAATTTTGGAGAGCATATACATAAAACAAAAAACTGATTATCTATAGTTGGTTTACGTCGTGTAAAAGTGTTATTGCTACTGATCTTAAAAATCTATCGCAAGATCTGAACATATTTATTTAAGTACTGGTACCACTTCTATGCCTTTGTGCTATGACCAGAATACACCACTAGATAGGGCTAACTAAAGACACTGTATTTAAGGCATAGATTTCAAATAATTTTCATTTAAAATAATTTCAGATCTCTCACAGAGACTCTCGTGTTTTTCTATTTCAAAATTTTTACTAAACTTATATTCTAATGGACGGAGCGAAGTAAAAGAGAATTTTCTTGTTGATCATGTAGCCAAAAATAATTTTTGAAAGAAATAGAATGATACGAACTGAAATGCTCTATTCGTGAATCGGTTTGACTTAAAGTTTGAGACAATCTCAATCGTGAAGTCAGCGACTGAAAATATTGAAACAGCAGGTTGCGAAAACATTTCGAGCATTGATTCATATTCGAATTTCATGATAAAAAAGCGAAAATAACAATTTTAACTGTGTTGACCTGTTGCATTCTCCAGACTTTGTTCTTTCAAACCAAAACAAAAGTTCAGATTGATCCTATATTCGTCTGTTGATAAAGGAGTCTCGATGATTTTTGAAAGACTTTTGGATGGCCTATTATACACGAACATAGTTGTTACTAATAGAAACAAGTGTTACATAGAAGGATCTTAATAGATATTGAAACAAAACAAAATGGTTTTTGGGAGTATCCACTCTTAATATCGTTCTCATTTTCATAGAATACTATTGATAAGCCATTGTTCGGTCACACGAGAAATAATTTGAAAGCTTCTGACGCTATGACTTAGAAATAGAAATAAGTATTCAAAATCAGTTTTTTATGGACGACAAACGAAAACAAATATTTTGTTTTGCTACCTATCACATCAAGGGAGCGAGTCAAAGTGACTGCATTATTTGTGACCACTCATACGACATCAAAATAGGATGTGCGATTACTAACTATTCCCGAAGACAGTTCTTCGAGAGAAACTGTATTTTCATAGTTTATATTACATATTTGTAGAGTCTGATTTGCACTTTCTGAGTGTGAGAAATCTTAATGTCAAACTAAAATGAATAAATGTGTGCATCTTGCAATTTATGACTGACTTATTATTGTGATGTATTTACTTTTTGAAAAAATATTGGGAAGATGAATGCCTTTATCAATTCTTGTCCTTTTGCAATATTTAATCCAAAATTCGGTCATTTTAAAACGCATCGAGAAGAATCATTTGATAAGCATAGACTATCTACAGTGATTGACCGAAGTTTCACTCTTCGATGGATTGGAACTGACAAGTGTTCTAGTATTTTCAATTCTATAATTTATCTAATACTTAGATCTATATTTCACAATACTCATCGATATATATCTTGAGTAAAGTTCGATATTCTGTGGAGCCATACCTCAGTCATTGTTGGTACGTGAAGAGCACCGTTGTCGACGATTTTCTATGCATTAAGTCAAATTCATACTTGTGCAGAAACTTTGGATTTGACACATATTAGTAATGTTCCTCTGAAATACAGTGTTGTAGCGATCAAACCAGGGACGTCACTTTTATAGAATTCCTTGGGGAACTTTCAAGTCATGCGTTATCTTTTGAAAACCCCTAAAAATACATGAATCGTTGTTCTCGTGGAAGTGAAAAGTGAAATCATTACAAAGGAATGGATCCCACTTTTTAGTATTGTTCTATAGAAAAAAAAGAGTTTTACTTTGAACAATAAAAGTAACAGTTTCTTTGTAGGCAGAGACATTTTCTTCCCAGCACTTTTTCAATGATTATCATGTGCAAATATTTTGTCTCAATGAAACTTTCCATCTGTGTTTATATAGACATTTAATTTATGATGTGGGCTTCCGAAAATGAGAAATACAGATGCAAGTGTTAAACGATGTAAAGATGATAAAAGATTTTTTATTTAGGAAAATAATCGTCATTCATATTGACTTTACTTCAAAGTGAGTAGGCACAATTAACATATACTCTCATATAATGACTACATCAATAAATATAATTCATACAGGCTATACCGATGCATTTGTGAGTTGTTCTTTTTTTTTATGACGATCTTTGTGTCTTTTTTAACAACAATCTTCATCTCTATATTTCAGGGTAAACCGATCGATAACGATGTTCAGAAATAGTTTAGAAACGGTGTAAAACCAATAGAAACGTAAGTCTATCAATAAATTATTATTTGATTCATTTTATATATATGTTATAATCTAGAGAAAAAGAACATGGATTCTGTTCGACAAAAACAACATTCTACGTATTTGTATCTGTTATCTTTTTTATCGTTTTATGTGTTATTATTATAGGTCCTATTGTCATAGCAAATTTGAATCAGAATAAAACCAAATAATATTGCATCATTGTATAATTAATATGCTAAAACGTCTATTATTATTATTGACATAAATATTTTTTAAATAAAATAATTTTTAATAATATTTAATTTACTTTTCTTATTTGGCTAATATCTTAAATCAAAATGCACTAAAAAAATGTTAATCTTTATTCAATTGAAATTCATTCATATTTTACATGAATGGTATATCAGTTAGAACAATTTATTTTTTCATATCTTGAGCTCGTATTGATGTAACTGGAAAATACTGAAGCTCATATATACTTTGCATTCATCACTGAGGTAAAACGAAACTGAAAAGACAAATATTTTGTCATATAACATCGTTTAGATGATTATTATTTTTATCAACATTAACAAAAACTTATTGTGATTCTTTACACTTTTGAAATTATTTACATCTCGTCAGTTATTAGCTAAACATTCGTAAGAAACAACATAATTATTGAAAGAATTGATACGTATTTAATTGGTAGTGTATATATTACAGTAAAAGAGAAACATAACCATTTTTCTGAATCGGAATGATTTGAAACAGATATGGTTAGATTATCATTTTCTTTTTACAAGTCAATGTTCTTTATACTTCGTTAATAGTTACTTATTTGTTTCACTTATTAAAAAACATTGTAGAATGAAATAAAATGATGAAAATAACAACAGTATGTTTATAATGATACGTAAACAAGTTCACTTTATGTACTTGAGTATGTGTAATAGTACAATATCTTATTATTCTCTCAATTAAATTTCTGTATCAATAAGAAATTCTTTTGAAGTCTCATGATAAAATATGAGAGATTCATAATCAAAATATTTATTCAAAATTCATGTTTCTCAAGAGATGCACGACAGAATTTGTCCTTGACTATTCTATTCGATTGTATAACTGATAAGCTGTTTAATGCATTGATTATTTTGGTATACATCAGAGATAATATATTGTTTTCTTGTGCTTAAAACATTGCTTTATTTTATACTAGCATAGTAGATAAATATACAAGCAGATGGCAACAAGTGTTGTATTAAGTAAAATATTATCTATAAAAATAATAACATAAAAGATCTACTTGACACTAAATCATCCGAGTAGAATACTCTCTTTTCACAAAAAAAGGCTCACATTAAAAAGAAAATGATTTCCTGTATTTAGATGTCTAATGATTTTTGTAAGTACATACTCATAGAAATATGAGTTTCATGAAAGTTCTTCTGATTTTTATATTTGTTTACTTTAATATAAATGAATAATATAAGAAATATATACTTGATTTTCTTAGTTCGTCAAGAAAACGAGTGACTATTCTTATTATTAAACTAACTTATTTTTACCATTATGTCACTGATGAACGCAGATGTCTAGTTGATCCATACTTTTTTCAATATGATTTTTTCCATCTGTTCGTGACATAGTTCTAAGAAATGTTGTAAAAAGATCGGTATTGACGAAGTTTTCTTCGAAAATTATGGTCATTTTACTGATTTTTAAAGCAATGACATAACATTTACAGAAAAAAATTGAACAGAAGAATTTCCATCTGGATTTTTTTTTCTATGTCTATAGGACTCATAATTACTCGTGCGGTCTAAAAGTTTCAGTGAAAAGAAATATTTCCTTCCGATTATGTTGATTTGTTACGAAACGAATTTCTTTCACTTCACTTCTCACGATATCGGCAAGATACAATTAAAAATGAAATGAATCAGTGATGAATCGTCTCCTATGAATTATGAACATTAAAAGTATCAAATGAATATTCTCATGAAATAATAATATCTAAAAAGCAGAAATTTCATTGAAACTTTCGTTTTTTCATCATGAATATTAAAAAAAAAGAATGAATAGAGTTCCCATTCAGTTTTGATTAATTGTTTTCCTATTATGATCGCATTCTTTTCCTAGATAATGTTTATGTTTAAACCAAAATTTCTTTTTCTTATAAATATTGAAAGAGAATAGAACTATATTTTTATGTGGAAAAAAAAACACACACACACACATAAAAATGAGATTATTCATATCACAGTTACATTTGATATGCAGACGCTCATTGGTTGGTTTTCTCTCATATATGAGAATGTCAATTCTTATAGACTAAGTGCTAGTTGCATAAACTAGAATTAAACAAAAAACCTTTTATGATAAAACAAATGATAAATTTTTGTTAACTAACTTCATCAATTGAAAATGAACAAATATTTCTTGGTGAATCATTCGTTGATTTTTGTTGCATTAAATCTACAATAAGATTTTAATCATTTTCTTTCGTATGTCTTTTGTTTTTTTTTTAAACATACCATTGAGTAAAGTCAGTCGAGCACATAATTGAACATAATGTTCAAATGAAATTTTTCCCGAAGAATTTTCATCGACACGTGTTGAATATCGTTTTACAATTGTTTCAAGTGTTGATGGTGATAGATTAAATCCTATTAGATTTAAATGAAAGAAAAAAAAACGAATCAACAAGAAATCATATGTATCCTATTTACGTAAAGAATTGAGTATATTAACAAGAGCATATGGTTCAATAATACCATTTCGATCAAGATCATGACGACGAAAAAAATTTCTCCATGTATAAAGAAGATTTATTACAGAAATAAATTCTGGCAAACTTAATGTACTTTTCGACTAAAGTAAAACACAGAAAATAAAAATTTGTTATTTGGTAGCAAAATCTTACATGAACAACAGCTGATATTAATAATTTGCAATGATCAATAGTGA
Source organism: Rotaria sp. Silwood1 (assembly GCA_905250075.1). Classification (NCBI taxonomy): domain Eukaryota; kingdom Metazoa; phylum Rotifera; class Eurotatoria; order Philodinida; family Philodinidae; genus Rotaria; species Rotaria sp. Silwood1. Next base: position 466 of record CAJNOP010002031.1, on the reverse strand, counting down.
ATTTTGAATGTCGATCAAATGAACGAGATAATTCCGTATCATTAAGTAAAATAAGTAAATCATTTTCATCGATTTCATTCTATTTTTTTTTTTCAATTTAAAATAAAAATCAATTTTTTAAGATTAATAAATAATTTACTTTCATTCGACTTTCAAATATTTGTTGAAGAAGACTATTTGATGATTGATCGTTCGCATTCTAATTGAAAACATGAGATAGTTAGAATTCAAATGATTAGTTACATACGTGTCTTTGAACCGGCATGATCTTGGTTTTTTTTTGCTTCAAAATATTTCTGACAGTAACTGTGTCAATCAATATAGGGATTTTATTACCATGGTGATCGTAGTTTTGATAGCGGCAGAGACATATTAAAAAACATGCTGCAGAAAACAAAGTTTAATTTTTATTTTTTTTTGGTTTTTGGAGCCAAATAGCTATTTTTAATTTTTCAATGAGCTTCAT
>CAJNOP010002030.1:0-11605 GCA_905250075.1 Rotaria sp. Silwood1 | reverse complement strand
CCCCCCCCCCCCCCCCCCCCCTTACAATAAAAGACCCCGGGTCTTCTATTATGGTCCAGCGAACTTTTGTAAATTTTGTAAATTTTTGCTGGTGAAAAAAGGAAATTTCTATGAAGTGACTCCTCCGGAGGGGTCTTCTAATATGGGGGGTCTTTTGTTATGAGGGGGGTTTATATTAAATTTTATAATATTTGTTAAATAAAAGAACCATTTATTAATAGAATAAAATAAAACTCTATTTAACATGATACACGAAATATGCGATGTTTGAAGAGTCCATTGCCGAATACCTTTTCATATTTGAAACACTGAGACCTTTCGTTACCGTTAAATTAATTTTTGGCTAACGCATCATAAGAAAAAAAGATCTAGTAAACTAAACACTCAAAGTTAAAACTGAAAAGAGATTTGTCTTGAACACAAAAGTCGACTAATCAAGGTGTGTTTATGCATGAAGGTCACATTACTTTAAACTTATTCGAAAGCTACTCTCTAAATTCTTTTTACGACACAAGTTGCATTGAGTTTTTTACAATCGGTGTATTTCCTAGATTGTAGCAATTGTTAATTACAAAACATGATCTATGTTCGTACTTCATTGAGACATAAAGGAAAACACTGAAGAGAGTAGATCAACTCAACAGAAAAATGTCGGACAATTTTGAAATTGTAACAGTATTAACTGATGAAAAAAAAGCATAGATAACTGATGTAGTTCCTCTTCTTCTTTGTAATAGATTCAAAACCGACACTTATATTTACACGGTTTCCAAAAAAATCAACTTTTCATTGTTTTTCCTTATGAGAAGAGTAAGATCAAAGGAAAAGAAGTGCTGGAAAAAAGTACTGACTAGTTTTGCTTGAACCGCTGGTAGGTAGTAGATGTAAGCATTCTGAAAACAATTGTCAAAGGTCATCATGGTAAATTTTGCTTTTGAGAATCAGAAATGATTGAAATACTTTCAAGTAGATAATCTGCAGCAAAAATAGCTAGAGCGTTCGCTTTACCAACATTTTCTAGCTGAACGTTCGCTTTATCTGCCATACAGATAAAGCGAACACCTAGTATATTTAAAAAAAAATCATTAAAAAATCGAAAATACATTCGATTGAGCTGAACCGCTGGAATTAGATAGAGTTCAAGGAGAGGAATCGAATCATGTCATTAAAAAAAAGAAATATTGAAATTTTCAAGCAGGAATGCTTAAATTCGCTAATTAATGACATTTTCGCTTGTTCTGCGCTGGAGTGTTCGCTTTACCAACAAATTTTTTGCTTAGCGTTCGCTTTGCCAACATAACGGATAAAGCGAACGTTTTAGATGTGTCATCGCATACCGCTAATTACTCAATCATTAGAGCACCTAGACTCTTTTTTTTCATATGAGTAGATAGAGAAATCATTTCTCTTCCCAACTACATCAAAAGAAAAATTTTACTCCTTAAAATAACAGAGATATACGAGAGAGAACAGAGGCACCCTTGAAAAGCGTTCGCTTTACCAACATTGACTCTATTAACATAACATAAAACATTAGATATTTATTATTTTAATATACTTAGACAGAAAAACAACTATTCTAATCGAAATATTTCATTTGCGTTTTATTTTATTTGATTCTATTTTAAAAATATCTTATAAAATAGGGCAGGATACACGCTATAAAAAGTAAAACCGAATTAAAACTGAACAGTGCACACGATTGGTTAATTCTCATTTAAATCAGGTTCGTTACCAGGGTGGTCATATCTTCTAAAAGTAGCGAAAGTTTCTGAAATTTCAACACGTTTCTGATTTTTTCGATCTCAAAGTTTTTCCTTCATTTTTTTCACATTTAACAGATATTTTAGATTACAGCTTCATTATAAATATAATACATGATTGCAATCTTTCATAGCTATATGAAATATTTGTGATCCGATTATCGTAGTCAACTGAATATAATATGAGCTCTTGCTGAACTTTTAATAAAAATGTACGCTAATTATTCTCGTAAACAAACTCGTAAATATATTGTATCTATAATAAGCTTTTTAAAAGCGAGTTCAAAAGAATACAAAATACCAATGAGAATATCGATATGATGTTGCATGTCGTATTTTTTTTATCGTATAAGCTTTTAACTGTCATATTGTATATGTGATTTGGTTTTGTTTTTTCTTTCGTGAACGACTGTAGAGTTTTACAAAAACATTTGGCTTTAAGAGTCTTTTCTATATAATTTATATTAACAAAATGGTATATGTTAGTTGTAACATTTTCTTTGTAATGAAACGAGATACTTTGGAAATAGATCATAAATCACTAAACAATATCCGAGTAGAGCATTTGATGCTGATATGTGAGTATAAACTGCACTCATATGCCGAAAACCATACTCTTTCTGATTTTTTTCCGAATTTGTAATAAAAAATTCTGATCAATTCTGATTGTAGAAAACAATTTCTGATTTTCAAGTTTTTGATCTGCCCACCATGTTCGTTACCTGAATTAAATGTCAATCGACCAATCGTATGAATGGTCCAGTTTTAATTCTGTTTTATTTTTTTATAGTGTGTCTCCGGCCTAGAACAAGCTTCAACTAACATATATTTGGCTGTAAATGAAGCTAATAAAAGAACGTGATTACCTGATACAATTTGTACTAAAATTAATGCTTGGGTTCATATCGTAGAATAATTTAAAAATGCAGTAGAATTAGTAACCAAAATATATGTACAAAGCCTTAATTAATCTTGATCAATATGAGATATTTATGTAAAACAGTATAATGCATATGTTCAAGAAGAACAAGAAAATGTTGCAGCAGTATTGTTTTAATATTTTGTATATATAAAAAATGAGAAGAAAAAAACTGAATTTTACAAATTGCATTGTGCTATATTGTTTTTTTTTTGTACTTTAAAAGGATATATTGAAATTAAACTTACGAGTTTTATAATCGATTTTTATTATTAATTTTATCTTATTAATGATTTATCTGTTTTTCTTTTAATATGTACTAAAAAAATGCGATAACGATTTATACGAGAAGTACAACATATATTCTACCTTGAAAATCATTGATTTTGATAACATAAATGTATAATGAAATATGTATTGCATCGTAAAAAATATAATATAGAACAAGAAGAAAAACTGTTAATGGCGACAAAGTTTCATCATACTTTGATATTGACTTTATGATAAATGAAAAGAAACTATATATGCCACACTTATTTCAGTACTTTTATTTTCATTATAAAAGTGTTAACTATACAACAACAACAACTATATCTTTTGCATCTGATCCATTTATTATTGATCTTAAACCACTCTCTAACACGAATATTTCATCATTTTTACGTGAATTACGTTGCATCATAATGCAATCTATTGATATGATTGAACTTCATGATCTAATACACCATCTCTGGCAATATATAGAAAGCACTTCAAGGCTTTAAACATACTTAAGTCTCTTGATTTTTTCACATTAAATGTGGAAATTTTACAATTTAGAAAACCACATCATCATTATCAAAACCTAAGTCAATTAAATTCTTTATAAATCTTTGTTATAATGATAAAGAAATCTTACCCGAAAAAAAGCAAATCTTGCACAGCAACAATACAAAGAACTCTTGAATAATCTATCAGAATTCTGAATGAAGTTAAATCGACAATGTTTTAAGATAGGCAATGAAATTTTTGAATAACACACAATAAGTGAATGTTAGATGTCTTCTTTATTTAAATTTTATAGAAATAAATGATGAAAAGTTTAAAGCAAATAAAGAGCAAGCATTCCTTGAACTTATTTCTGTATCTATTCAATGATGACGATGATGATTCTAAATATGAACAAAATGAAACAAAAATTGGATTTCTTATGAAATTCTTTAACTTGATCTATATGAACTTTTAATAATGTTCATTAACAATTCTCATCGAGAAGAATCTTGCAAACGCAAATTGTCTGCACTTCATTTAATTATTATTAGAAGAGAAAAACAGATCTTCGTATATTGCCAATTAAAAGAAAAAAAATTGTGACTAAGTAGATCAGTAGACTTATCTTAGATGATAACTCGGATGATTAGCAGGAATAAGAGAAAGAGAGATAAAACAATTACGCATTTAGTTTTTAAAGAGAAATTCATACTTTTGTGGAACTCACATATGAAAAATGTGAGTGTAAGTTTTAAGTAGAAGTTTTGCGGCTCCCCTCCCCACCGCCCCCCGTTACAGACATCCTCATTACAGACAGCCCCCCATTACAGACAGTTTACCATTACAGACAGCTTACCATTACAGAGCTGTCTCTCCTCATTACAAACAGCCACGATACACAAATTGATTTCTCAGTTTGTTTAGCTGCTGTACAATTGTGTATTATGCATTTGTGGGATTATTTGTTGCTTGTTAAAATCATTTCTTTCCATAGATTTTTTTTCTACTTTATTTCCATCAAAGCAATGATTAGAAAAATAAAGTAGAAAAAAAAACAATGAAAATGAATAATAAGTGAATGTTAATAAGCATACGAAAAAAAAAGAGTGTCATTAAAAACAGTTAGAGATAAAGTTTCTGCTCAAAATTCGAATATAAATAAGAAAGATCATTTGTCTGACAAAAGATTCTTATCAAACCAACTCTAATACATTAGATATAATTCATTTCTCGTATTTTATATTAGCATAGTTAAGTTGAATAACATATGTGAGTTCCACATTTTAGTCCCATAGGGACTGCGCTGACAAGTTTTTCTTCATATTTTGTTAAAATTTAGATGGTATAGCAAATGATAAAATTAACCGTTGAAAACAAACTTCAAGTTGGCAATATCGCAGTCGGTTATTTATTGAATAACAGAAACATTTCCTATGGGATTTTTAGAGAGGTTCTGGGAAAATAGTTTCTGGTTTTTTCTTGATTATATATGGTTTCTATTTTAATTTATCTCCATTGTAGCGTAAGGTCTATTCTATATAGTCTCACTTGCTGATGAGATATTTATTCCTCTGTTGCAGATGACATTGAAGTAGTAGCAAACATAAATATATGAATTACATATGAATCAACTTTTAATAGACTTAGTATCGTTAAAATATCATTGATAATGATAAATTTAAAAAATCGAAATTTATTTATTGAGAAAACTAAAGTTTTAGTATTTTACTCAAAATATTTGATCAAGGTAAAAAAAAAGAATGATTAATACCCATTGTTAATAATCGACAATTTCACAAAGAAGAATCAAATAACCTTACCGGTTTTGTCTCGATTACACTCATCCTTATATCTACATACATTATCTGCAGATTATTGTTGATTATACTCTGCATCATACAAAAGAAGGTCCAGATTAGTCTACGATTAGTATTGAAAAGCATCCTACTATAAACAAAGTCTATAATCATATTCGAATGTCATCATCAACTTGGTGGCATTTCACAGAATTGTTTTACACCATCAATTGGTGTGGGTGTGGGTGTGGGTCAAGATATAAAACTCACACCCACACCCACCCACACGCACACGCACACGCACACCCATACCCACACCCACACCCACACACTCACACCCACACCCACACCCACCAACACCCACACCCCACACCCACACCCACACACTCACACCCACACCCACCCACACCCACACCCACACACCCACACCCTTTTGATAATTGCAGTCGTTTTCACCAAAGTTGATAGTTAAAAAGGATTCAAGGAAAACAAAAATCGAGAAATAAAAATGAAAGATAAGGAAGGCAAATTGTTGTTATCTTCTAAAAGTAATAAACGAATCATTGCATAAAGAAAAAAAGCACAGTGTAACGCACACAATCTAACCTGAAATCGACGACAACGAGTCGCTGAAGTTTGCACAAGTTTTTGGTGAAAACTATTTGTATTCGGTGAGTTAGCTTTTAGAATGATTTGAAAAGTAAATCAAAGTGATTCTAAAGTGATATACTTCACGCAGTTGTGATCGAATCATTAAAAGGACTGAAGACAAAAATGAGATCGAAACCAATGGCTGATTTTTCTTTTGCCAAATTGATCGATAAATCTTTGATATGTAGAGCCCTAGTTGACTTACACCTCTGTTTTGCATCCATCTCCCGCTTATTTAATATCTTTATACGTCTCAATTCCGTGGTGTTGCTGAATTTTTATATATTTAGCTCCATTTTGGTCTCATTCAATTAACCATCTTAACTTATGCAAGAGTCTATAATCGAACGATCAGGAAAACACAATTAGAAATTTGACGAAAAAGTATAGAATTGATACCGCTAAACTGCTAAAGTGTAATTGTGGGTGACAAGCTACGTACCATCTAGCAATCTGTTAGACGGTAGTGAATATCTTTTGTGTATATGAATGCATTCTGGTGAGGGTTGAAGCTGCAGATCAGAGAACAATGAATCGGAGTGGGAACACAGGACTTCGCAGTTTATAACAATGAATGAGATTAAACAGGAAAGCTTCAAAATAGACAGAAATTGCGTCGTGTATGAGCAAGAGGCAATGGATCACGCGTAAATATGTCAGAATGAAATAAAAAAATTGTCCGAAAAGAGAACCATTTTTGAGAATGAGGGTGAAGATATTGACGACCACTCGAAGGTGTCACAGTGGAAGAGAAAAGAGTCTGTGCACACAGCGATGTTTAACATTAAGTAAAAAGCATCAGGCAACAGCCGTGCATCAGGATGAAGTCGAAAAGTTTCAAGGCAGGGGTTGAGTATTGAGTGTGAGTGTAGATGTAGGTATGGGTACGAGCAAGAGTCCGGATCAAATCCGACGGGCTCTACTCCCCACTCACACACCCACACACCTACACTGACACTCTTCTTTTAAACCATTTGTTTTGTAATACGCGATTGTTGATGAGTATTGAAGTAATAGCGAGAAAGTGGATATTTCTCCTTTCTCGCTCTGGGATAGGGACTATTGTGACGATTTCTGATATGAAGTATACAGTGTAGATCGAACTACACTACATCGTGTTTATTCATATACCAAAAATCATACATGGGTATGGCCAAATGTTACGGAATTTCATTTTTCTACATTGTAATACCTATATCTCCTCAGTAGTAAAAGCTAACTTTTTGAAGTTTTTATCATAGACAGAGACTATTAAGTTCTATTACTAGTAAAAATTTCATCGGCTTTTTCCTTAGCCAGAGCTAAGTTATTCCAAGAATAGTGACCGTTACGGAATTTCAAAAAATGGAATCTTTTCTGAGGGTGATGTGAGAGTTGAGCATTTTACTATGACTCGAAGTGACATATACATAACTGTTTTACGTACAAGTTATTCAGTTCTCCACAAGCTATCATAATATCACGTTATCTGCTAACAACCATAACTGCATAGAATAAAAAAGCTAAAAATACTGTTCGTTACGGAATTTCAATCGTTACGGAATTTCATGTTTCAAAGTGGAAGGTTTGAGGACCTGAAATTTTTAAATTACCATAATAAAAATATATCTTTCTCCTAATTTACGAGTAGTACAAAGATAGTCCTATCGTTCAAGTAATCAAGTTTTATGCTCACAACAAATGCACATTAAAATTGCTGACCATCATTTCGACAAAAAATGTAATTTAACACGATTCAAAATCATACTTTATTTTGAAATTAGTCAATAAATTTATTTTTTATATATATAATGAAAAAAAATGAGGATTATATCACTCATAACTAATGTATCTCATAGCTTGCAATGTGTTTGTTAATCCGTCAATAGTGTACTTTCGATTGCAGAGACAGTTTCCTTTCACTTTTGTAATTTCAAACCTTCGAATGTGAGGGTGACCGTTAGCTGGCCATCACCACATACAACATATTTTATCTCTCTTTTCATAATATCACATAAGGAGAAAAAGATAGAGAACACACAAAGAGGTGAGCATATTGCACTAAAGACAAAAGCGAGAACAATAAGATGAGGTAAGAATAGGGCGCTCATGATAGAAAGGAAAGAATACTAAGATGACGACAATAAAGAGAGAAGTATACAGACAATACGCAAAGGATGGAAGTAAGGGCGATACATATGAAAAGGATAAGGGGGTGAGGTTATTCCATGCATGAGTAATCTCTACAGTAGAAAGTAGGCAATGCCATAGGAAGTTATCAGTGCTGTCACATCGGTCCTTTGCGCACTCTCATTCTTTATTACTTTAGCAGTGAGAGTGTTGATTTGATGTTGAGCACGATGGATCTTATAAACTTATACTACCAAGCTTTCTGTTTTAAGTTCTATACCGTTTAAAAGGGCACGAACAGTCTTAAATACTGCTTGATTCTATCTTGCTCTACCCGAAATAATTGAAAAGAAAGAAGATACTACTTGACCACTTGATATTTGTGCATGTGCATATGGTTTTTACGACAGTATTTTCTTCTACTCTATGGAAACCACGTAATAGTAGGCTAAACGTTGACATGCGAAATGAAAGAGGAGATTCAAAAGAAACACATGTTTTTTCGTTTAAATGAATACGAGGAAGTAATTGCTCATCTGGTAATGAGCAAAAGAGCATTTTATTAATGTTTATGATCAATGATGAAAGGTATGATTGAAACAAAGGATATGATCGCAATGATTGCAGCCAATAAAAGAAAAGTCGTTCTACATGAATGCAAAATAGAAACCTTCATCAAAATAAAAGCACACATCATTTACATTATGACAATGGCCGAAATGTTTTAGGTAAATAGTCATTTGAATGTCAACTATATTTTATTATAGCTGAAAAGTCTGTTCGGCTAGTTATCTAATCAATCAATAGAAAACTACATGGTTCAGTTAGTTCATATAAATCTTCATATATCAATCGATAGCACTTTCAAACCACTATATATTCGCATAATTTTCAAACTTCGAAAATAGTGATTGCTTAAAAGCTTCCTAGCAGATTATTCTTTAGATATGATTTTGTACCATTTTGACTACTACTAGGAGATTTCGGTTAGAAAAAGACAATATGAGGTAAAACTATTAACATGTTTGGAATCAGCACTAAAACCTGAGTCGACCGATCAATCTTTCCGATAGTTTTCATGAACTTTTTTCCGTCAAAAAAACCTCACCTGTGGTCTCTTCCGGGTCCTAGGCAAAACATATTTTGACTCCACATGTTTTTAAACAGAGTAGTCTCAACGGCTATTTTTTCTATATTTGAGATATCAACACTTGACTTAACAAACCTATATGGTTTTCGTTGAAATCCCAGAGACACACTCAGGGAGCTTCCTTCGTAAGGTTCATTTTCTGATACCTCCATTTATTTAATTAATTAGCAATGACTTTTATTTTAAAACAAAAACAATAATTAAAATTATTTATTTTCATGAATATAAAATTGCTTATAAGATTATTTTCTAATCAAAATTACCAAAGTGCATATATCTGTTAATTTTTTCAAATGAAAAATGATTGATTAACTATCTGAATAATACATATTTATTATTGATTCTTTTCTTCTAGGATGATGCAATAGAAGTTCTAATTGACACTTAGAATTCGTTTTCATATTCTAGGCAATTGATACCGCAACAATAAAAAAACGAAATATTAATTCATCTATCTTCCTTTGTCTGTTTACAATAAAATAAGAAAGAAAAAAGGAATTATATTTTGACGATCTTCATTGATAAGAACAGAAATTATGACACTCGAACTCATTCCGAATAGTGATCTCGTATTTAAAGGTCCTTTTAATGTCGTATCAACAGCAACACTTAAATTATATAATAGTGGAAATGATCGATTAGCATATAAAATCAAAACAACAGCACCAAAACGTTATTGTGTTAAGCCCAAGAGTGGTTTTCTTGATGCACACGCATCTGCTAATATGCATGGTACAAAATGAACTCAATCATTGAAAGTTTTATTTCTTTTTCTTTTTATTAGCTATGTTACAACCAGAAGCAGCTGATAAACCTGATGATCGTACTACACATAAATTTATGGTACAATGGGTTGCTGTACCCAGTAATTATACGGACGATGTGGATAATTTTGTAAAAGAGCAAATTAAAACTAATAAATATAAAAATTTTCTTCTTCTTTCTTTTTAGTGGAAGCAAGACTTAAAAAGTCTCTGTGTACAAGATACGAAATTAAAATGTGTATTTGCTGATGAACAACCTACATCTGTTACGCCTAATGATTCACATGGACATCGTGAATTAGATGCAGTAAGTTGATAGGAAGATAAAACATATAGTCACCTGGTGTAATTCGGATCACTGGTCAAAAAAATCAATTTATCTCAGCCATTGCTCAACTATTTTACATCGGACAACAAAAATTTGCTCATCAGTAGATAGTCCAAAGTGTTTTCTACAAGTCTATATTAAAATCTAAAAAAAATTAATTTTTTTATGGAGTTGTCACAAAAATGGTGAGAGCCTTGAGAAAATGATCCGAATTACACTAGTTGGGAGAATTCGGATCACTCCCGTAAAAATCAATAGAAAATCAATAAACTTAACTTTCCCATCTTCCTATTAACTAATAATAAATTGCAATTAAATAAAACATACACCATCCGATAGCTCAAAGTCTTTTCTATGAGACCTGAAGAGATTTCATCAATTTATTGCATTATTGAAATGCAATTCTCACAATACTGAGACCTACTGAAGATAAAACTTTTTCTTTTATTTTTCATCTGGTGTAATTTGAATCACTCCAGCAATTTCAACTGGGAAAAACTTTGAAAACTTCTAGCATTTTTTGAGTAGGTTTTCAAGTGTTGTTTCCGAGACAAAAAATGTTCGTCTCACTTTGCTCTATCTTTTCATGTAACAATGGAGCAAAAATAAACTGATTTGACTCATTATCAATCGAAATAATGAAACATCAAAAAAAGAACATTTTTGTTGACTCACTCTTCCTATCTTTGGATTAAAATTTCATTTTTATGAGAAGTCTCACAGAAAAAGATTTTGACTTTTCCGAGACAAAAAAAATATTACTGCTACAAAATGATAAAAAAGAAAAAGAAAAATATCTATACTTAAGAAGCTATACCGCTATTAAACGAGGTTCACTTGAGCTCAATATCGCTACATTTAGTATTTATTCAATTTTCGAAAAATAAAAGCCAATTATTGAAAAATATTAAGAGTTCGAAAAAAACAACAAATAATATCAACAGTTTGCACATAACTAATAGAGGTGTTATCAGCATACTAGATCCAGAATGCTTTTTTCTGAATAAGATGTAAGAAAAACAGAGAAAAGTATGAATTTTGAAATGAAGGGACCTAAATAGCTGACAAAATACGCATAGCACAATGAAGACATGAGTTAGCAGGGGGATCCCGAAAGATACGCACGGCAAAAGTTGCGCACGGAAAGGGTGTGGGTGTGAGTGTGGGTGTGGGTGTGAGTGTGGGTGTGGGTGTGGGTGGGTGCACTCTAAAAAAAATCGGTTCTTTACTCAACCCCCAAAAAAGGTTCTGGAGATTTCGAAAAGCATCCAAATGTGTCAAAAGTCGCAAAAAAAGGATAAAAAAATCTACGAAACCTTTAAAGGTTCTTTCGGTGTACCCAGAATAAGAACCTTTTCCCGCGAAACCTTTTTTT
>CAJNOP010002028.1:0-20671 GCA_905250075.1 Rotaria sp. Silwood1 | reverse complement strand
TCATCTTATCAAATACATAAAAGTTTATTAAATTCATCAGAAATGATCATTATTGTCTATGAAATCAGTTTTAAATCTTATTTCTACACAAGATTTATCAAAAAAATTTGGAAGAAACACTTAATTATTTTAAATCAACATTCAATGTACACAAAAGGTAACTTCTTTTAAATAGTAAATATTTATTGGTTAAGCTAAAACCTTTAGGATATTGTATTGTGTCTGAAACTTGTCTACGGATAACACTTTAGATGGAAATATTATAATGAAGGTTTCTGAAAGGGTCTTTCCTAGAGAAGGAAAATTTCAATATAAGAATGTCATAGTAACAGAAAAACTGATTTTACGAATATCGATGATCTTAACGAGAGTAGTTTTGTTGTGAAAGTGTCAGATCTTTTGATTCGGTTCTATCTTGAAATTCGAATATTAAATCAGTTAGTTGACGTGAGCGATCTGGAAGACACGCTATCAATTCGAAATTTGAAAATCATTTTTTTTGTTACCACAACATTCATTTAAAAATATTCTTTTAACTTAGTTTTTATTAAATCTTCAAATGTTTCTTCACAAGTATCATTAAATAATTCTTTAACTTATATTCATACAATAAGTATTCGACAATCGATAATTTATTGTATTTGGTTCATGTTATGCATCAAGTATAAATAGTGATCAATCCATAGAAAATAGTGCAATACAAGAGTAAAATAAACCAAAAAAAAACGAATTTGATTTATTCTGTCTGTTTTTTTGTTCTCTATTTTATAGTTTTTATTAAACTAAAAAACTAGTCTTAAAAAATATGTTAATACAAATGAAAGTGATTTTCAAGCTGCTGTACTCGATTTACTTGTTCAATTACTTTTAATTCGTGTTAATAATAGTTAATTAGAAGCTGATGAAATTCGTTGCATTTCTACTCGTTTCGTTTATTTTTAAATAGCATTTTATTTATTGTATTGCTGAATTTCTTGTTATGTTATCACATGATACACTTCATTCAAAATAAGTTATTAAAGTACAAGATTTAATAAAACATTATGATTCATTATTAGCAAGTAGACATGAACCTGAAACACATGGTAGGAAGCAATAAGAAACATTTTTGAGAAAATGAAATCATCATTAAAATTATTTATTTAGCTTTGACAGCATTAGAGCCAGTTTTATATGATTTTATTTCTTGTTCGAGTTATGCGAATAATTAAAATTCCTAAAACGTTTTATTAAATGAGAGAGTGTGAGTGTGAGTGTATAGATGTAATTTTTCTCCTCGATTGAATTCACACCCACACTTCAACGAATCGATGATCTGAAAATAATCATCTTGTTGATGGCCAGAACTCAACAAGATTTAGAGACAGTAATCTTCAGTTATGTATTTGAGTTTGAAGGAAAACTAGGCGTCTTAATTATTATAAATAAAAGTATCTTTTCATGTCATGTGTATGAACTGAAAAAATAATAATAGAATTTATATTGTTATAGGATTTACGATTGTTAACAGTTATTGTTAATAGTGTTCAAATTGAAGATGATAAATGGAAACGTCTTTCACAACAAATAATCGATGTACTTCTTGCTCATTTGCAATCTCAGGTTATTTTTCTTTTAATAGTCTCTGATTTTGCGTTACTTTTTTTTGTTCAAATAGGATCAATCACTTTTGGATATTTATTCCACACAATTAATACTATTTGATGTTGTGTCATCAGTTGCATTACGATCAATTGATCCATTTGTTGTTGCTTTTCGAGCAATAGTAAATAGAAATGTTGGTTGTTTTTATTTATAAAATTTTCCTATAGTTTAAATTTTTTTAGAATGTCAATTGTCAATCTACAAATCGATAGTTAATCAATATAAATATAATACTTCGATATATTGTACAAAATTTAACTGAAGATGCTATATTAACACGATAGAATGATGTTTTATTATCAGTTAATGGAACATGAGATGAAACTTTTAGTGCGTACGTATTCGAAATGATTTTATTTATAATTTAACAAGTATTATTCTCGTTTTTGTTTTCAGAACTCTTCTTCGAATTTTAACTAATACTCGACAATTATGTGATCAAATCGATATGACATTAGTTTCTTTTGCATCCGATTATCTTTATATACTTATGTATATTATGGATTAACTGAACAGATAAAAACTGGTTTCTATCAAAGTCAAAAGAGCTTAAGCTTTCATCATAATCTATATGATAGTAACATATTATCTATTAATTTGAAGATAAAACTTTCCTACAATTCATTAATTACTAATGAGCTAGCGAAAAACATTTGACTTTAAAATTCCTATGCTTATATAAGATCTATAATTTTATTTTGGCTAAACAATTTCGAACAATTGTAAATAATTTTCATCAATTATGAATTCATGATGAAACTGTACATTGTCTTGAGACATTTTCATTTTTAACTATTTTAAGTGAATGTTTTAAATTATTATGATTATCATTTTATATCTCATTATTATTACAATAGACACATTCTGAATATGCTTGATTATACACAAGAAGAATGCTGGTCACCGATATTAACACCATCATCATCAAGAATACATTTATCTATCAGTGGTCAATTACAATCTTATTGTGATTTAATATGTCATCATGAATTATATGTTGAACATTTTACATCAATAACAATACATTATCAATTATTATTATTATTTTTTATTTTATCTTATACATCATACATCAGTTGCAAGTCATTTATTTTTTTTTGTGAAGGAATAGATTTAGATGAAAATGGTCTTGTATTAGTTTTATTAATTGAACAATTTCTTCCATTACCATTAAATAAACAATTATGACCTAAATATTTACCATTAATTTTATAAATATTATCAATAAAAACATCAATTGATATTATTACAGAAGATTTTAATAATCTTAATTATCTTATGGATATAACAAGAAAAATTTATGCACAAATGCTTATAAATGTAACTTATAAAAACTGATTACCAT
The DNA here is from genome assembly GCA_905250075.1 of Rotaria sp. Silwood1. NCBI lineage: Eukaryota > Metazoa > Rotifera > Eurotatoria > Philodinida > Philodinidae > Rotaria > Rotaria sp. Silwood1. The sequence goes on along the minus strand of CAJNOP010002028.1, from coordinate 17,682 downwards.
TAATGATGTCACCGGTATATTTTAGGTTAATTTATCAAAATAAATATATATATATGTATAATGAAAATTTTAATCCAATTAAAAGAAATTTTTATTTTTACTTTGACATTGTTTATGTGCTAGTAATAGATGAGATTTTTGAATAATTCAAAACTTCGAAAAATATTTTGAAATAGAAAATATGCAGAATTTCAGATAATACAAATCGTAAAGGAAAGCATTTAAGCTACATTAGTACAATGACCGAATAATTTCTCTCGAATCTTATTGATCAAATTCTCAGTCGTGTTATTTGTACTGTTACAATTAAAGAAAACGACGTCTTTCTAATATTATATTTCGTAAGATATTTTCGATTGTGTTACTTATTTGCAACCGAAAATAATATTTCGAAATAAATTGCATTCGAGAACTTCGATAAACTTTCTATAAGTTTGAACTCGTGAACTCCGAAAACCTATTGGCTTTTTTCCATAGCATAAAATTTTTAGGTTGATTCTTATAGTAAATGAAAATTGATTTGAGAAAATAAAAAACAATATAAATCTGTTCCTTTTTTGTTTTCCTAGAATTTTGTATAGTTATATCAAATGAAACAAATTAAAATGACATTGAAACAACACCTAATACAATTTATGAAAAAAGTCTTTTATCATGCTTCTAATAATCAATCATATTCAATTGCATTCATAGATTCTATATCAATATATTTTGATAAAATACAAAATTATGTTGAATTAACATGTCAATTTTCAATAGGTGATATACATGATTTATTACGTTTTATAATATTTATATCAGAAATAATTTATATAAATATATATCATATATTTATTGACATGATTTACGTTGTATAGCTATATTATTATTTTTGTTTACTAATATTTAATTCATGTATACATATATCAAGACAATTTTGAAGTTGGTTGATTATTAAGAATACAATTTCAAGAAATATAGACTTCATTTTTAGCTTCAATTAATCCACCATAAATCAATCTAATGATGAAAATAAACAAACAACAAATAATTTTAAAAAAAAAAAGAAGAAACTTTAGAAATAAATGCAACACAATAGTAACAAAATTGAAAAATAAACTAGATTTTATCTGTTCTTTTTTTTATCGGTGGTCAATAAATGCAAACACGTTCAACATTAGATACAAGTTCAAATAATTTATTTACAAATATTGAACGGTTAGGTACACGTGATTTATTATCATATGGACAACTTTCATATGATACTATATTAACATCAATTCAAAGTAATAATACATTACCATTATCAGTTTTGTTAATATTGAATATTCAACATAAGTGTATACAGAACTTTAAATTTAAGAGAAAGATAAATTTATTGCTAAATTATTAATTTCATCAAACAAAAAATCTAGTGTTTCTCTGGCTTTGATTTGGCTTATATCAATAATTTCAAATATATTCTATCAATCAAAAAATTAGAGTATGAACATTTTCTTCGCTGGTATCCACTTTTAAAATATATATAAAATTTAGGGTTTATTTGATCGCTTATTTTTTCATCATGGTTTTGTTTTAACATCATCTTTACAAATTCTAATTGAAATTTATGTAATATGAATTAATAAGTTCATTTATATATGTATCTAATTTATTTACATCATCACAACATTTATCAAATTTATATGATTTATGTGATGAATATTTTCGTACATGGTTTAATGAATAAGTTATAATTTATGTAAATTTAGTATATTACTTGAACAAAAAACAAAAGAATATAATGAATTATATATACAATTAATTGAACATAATTATAAATTAATAATAAATGCGGAAACTTCGAATTTAAATCCGAGAGTTATGTGTACTTCAAAAAGTGAATCATACGGATCAGTCATCCTAGAATGTCTGAACATGAAATTATACTGAGGAACCTACCATTTCAAATGTTGATTTCTATTGCGCGTTGCCAGACCAATAGAACTTGGGACCGAATACAGCTCAAGTTTGAACTCTTTCCTTTGATTTACTCTAAGAAAGTCGTTTTTCCTATAACTTGATTTCTATTGGTCACTGCTCAACCAATAGTATTTCGACAGGAGTGGAATACAGATTCGAGTTCTCCACCTCAGAAAACCTCGAAGCATCATCACTGTGATCGGAAGATAGAGCTCGAATTGTGGATCAATTAGATCGTGCACAAAAAATATAACCTAGTTCTCTTTAATTATCTTTGTGATAGGTGAGTCAGCCTTCTTGTTTCTTTATGTTTTATATACCATTTTGTAGCTCTTGAAATTCTCTATCGAATGGTATATAATAGTTGGGGTTTTAGTTGACCAGAATAGGAAAAGTTGTTTACGAAAGCGGGGATGGCTCAATCTTTCCATAGAGAATGTATAGGGAAAAATGAATATTTTTGCAATAACTCAGGAATGGCTCGGCCAATCCTTCTCATCTTCGAACTCGACCGAGATATTGTTAAGACTGAACTGTGTAGAAAATATCATCGCGATCTGACTCTCCTTTCAAAAGTTATCGAATAAACGGACGGACGGACGGCCGGACACACTGACCGATTTTAGTAGTGTACTCACTTTTTGAGTACACAAAAAAGATGATTTAAATAAATTATTAATTCCAATAATAAAACAAGAATTAAATAATGATATATAAAATAATAATTTAAATTCATATGATATTTTATTATCATTAATTAAAGATAATAATTTAGCACAAAAAAATCTATCAATTAGTCTTGAAAGACTTTTAATAGTTGGTCAATATCCTAAAAATGATATATGGCGTTTATATGATATACGTGCACGTATTTATATATTATTACAATGACTAAATGAAAATACAAATTTATTAAATAATGAACATGTTAATGAAGAACAAGAAATGATTAATAGTTCATCAATAATATAATCATCAATATTACCATATGAAGCTTTACTTTTATTACGCCCTTTATCATTATTACTTGCACACATTAGTTTATCGAATCGTTTAATGAATAAAATGGTTTTAGAATTTGTTGCATCAACACAAAAATTATATTCTCAAATACTTGCATATACAGTTTTTGCTTTTCTTCGTGCTTTAATTAATGCACGTTATTCAGCTAAAGTTAATGAATGAACTTTATTATCAATGAAAAATATTACACAAAGAAAATCAATAGGTATGGCTATATAGGGGTTAACTTGTCTTATGTTATGTGCATGTCTATCACAGGGTGTGGGTGTGGGTGAAGACAAGACCTATAATGATACCCACACCCACACCCTCTTATGAGTAAAATAGAGTGAAGTCGTATTTGGACTGTTGGATGAGCTATTTTTTTCCATCTATGGTAAAATATTCTTCCTATAGTTTTCTTTTTAAAAATTATCAAGACTTACACCTACGATTAAAATTTATTTGAAAAAGATAAATAGTAAAACATTAATGAAAAAAAAAAACTCTTTGTTGCAATCCGAAGGAATAACGATCAAGACAAAATCAATAAATTTCGCTATGAAATGTCAAAATGAATTTTTATAGATAATATGGTATATCATTTACTTTTTTAGGTTTTCATTGATGTTATCACGTTTCAGTGATCATTTTAAAGAATTAAACAATCGTTTATTTCTTATTGCTGGTCGAGAATATTATCTGCATATATTATAAAAGAGACAAAAGAAAAGCTCCAAATATTAATTGCACGAAAAAAAAATCTATTTTACTTATTTTAGTTAACGAGTATTGAACAACTACGTCAATTTGAACAAGCATTAATAAATGAATCGAATCCAAAAAAAGTATATGCTGATTTACTTGCATACATTCAAAATACGATCTTATCATTGTCTTGGGTGTGAGTGTAGATGTTGTTTGGATATGTTGATGGATCGACACCCTCTCTCATCCATACCCACACCTTCAATAAAGACTAAAAATATCAATTCATAAAATAAAAACATATCAACAAGATCCACGAAAACCATCATTCTCATTTATTTTGTGCATTTGTGCTCTAATTTCTGTTTGGCTTGTTAATTTGTATTTCATATTATATGTTTTATTATTATGATTTCAACCATTGATTTAACTAGTAAATAAGTCGATTAAAGTATTCACAAACATATTTCAGTCATTAAAGTTTCAAGAAAATCTTTAAAATGTTTTAGAATAGTCTAAATCTGGTTGATGATGTCATTCAGTGCCTTTTCTGTTGCCATTCTTTCTCCTTTTACTAAGAAAATCATGCTCATTGGTCTCTAATATTTAAATCATGTCGCTAAAGTCTAAGAGGAAAATGCACAAATCTGAATTAAAATTTGCATTTATAACCAGTACTCTTTGAATCGTTTTGATTTAGTACATTATATGTAAAAGCATGTACCATACTTCATCCTATTGAACTGCTTTCTGAAAACCCGTTAATAATGATAAATTTAAAAATTCTCGAACTACAATCGTTTCTTTTTATTCAAATAACAATTCTTTTTTCTTGATTTATTATTCCAACTTCTTATTATTTTGTTATCAATACAAAAAAAACTTTTAACAATAAAGAAAAAAAAATTGAATATTTTAATGTAAAAAGCAATTCATCATTATTCGTTCATCTCACCTTCATATATTAGAAAATATGAACATTAGTGTTTTCTTGTAAGATGACGATCGGATTATCGTTGGGCAGTATTTAATAGTAACTATCCGAAACGGAATCGAACCATCTTCTACGAGTTCGAGTTTAGTTCAGTGCCTGACAGACATGGCATTGTTCTATAGAGTTATTTTAGATTTTAAATTTCTGAGAATTTATTTATGAAAATTATAAACTTTGGTAAGTTCCGACTCAACAACACAATCATTAAAATACATGACTTCAGAAAAAAATAGATCATTAATAACGAAAATCCGATCATCACTATAGAATATTCTGTAAGAAAATGGTCACACCATATTCCTGTTACATTCTAAAGATACTAAAAGACTTGTACACACATCCAGGTTAAACAAGCAGACAGTAAGATGTCACAAGAATTCTACAGAGCGTTTTAATGTAAAATGTGTTAGGTCGCCATTCTAGTATGAATTCAGCTGATCTTACAAGATAAAATACTTCAAAGATATTTATATTTACTTATTCACTTCTCCAAAATGACTAATATCTGTTTATGGTAGATGTCGTTGTCCCAATGAATAGCATGATGCCGAATTCTGTTCTGTTTTCATTACTAAGAATAGGAGAGACGACTAGCAGCTTATGAACGAGCTGATGACATGAAGGATGGTCGTATTCTTCAAAACTTTTTTTCTCATAATCTACTTTCGTGATTTAAATTTTCTGTTCTAACTTACGTAACTTTGTTTCAAATATTTTTCTTGTCGTTGAAACAGTAAACTTTGCACACATGTGACGAAATAAAATAAAGAAACTTTTTTCCGTAAAATTTAATTTGAACAGAGAGATATGCAATAAGATGTGAGTTTCTGGTTCATCTACAAATTCATACACCCTATTGTCTATGAATTATGGTTAGAATAGAAAAAATCTAAAATAAATATTGTTTTCGAACTTTTGTTTTCTGTTCCAACTGATTCTAGCCATTCTAAATCCGATCAGAACTGCGTTTAAGTAAGTCAAATGATTGAATTTATAGTCGGACTTTAATTCTCATCAAGTAACATAAGTTATCGTTGTAATCTTCATCTTTTTTCCCCAGAGAAATGTTGCTTTTTTACGATTTTCGGATAATTATCAATTTAGGTTGCTCTTTGTTTCAACAAGGAAGTCGTTGCCAATTCGTCTAGACTAAGAAAATATTTCCCCATAGTTACAGTTAATTGTCTCCCTCTTTTGAATAGATCAATCAATCTCATCTGCATTTTTCAAGCTAACTTTGTCTTATTGAAATATAAGGTTACTCGATTTCTGTCAAAATGACTTTCTCCAATATGTCACTCTCTGAAGTCACATTTTCGCAGACATTCGCCATCGACGAAATTTAGAAACTCTAGATATTATTAGTTAAGTCTCCGAATCTTAAATAAATATATTTCTTCCGAATAAGTGCAAATTTAGATAAAATTGAAACTGGCTTGTATCACAAATATTCACTCTGTTCTTTAATTAACCTTAAGATAATCTTGTATTTCTCACCAAAAAAAAAAAACAATTTCTTACGTTTGGATATTTTGAATATAAATTTTCCAAAAGTTATTCAAAAGAAAAAGAGGATTTTGCAAGGTCACAATCCTTAAAATGATGATGATGATGCTGAAACCTTGCGGAACGCTGGTAGAATTAGTTAATAGTTATGTCATTGGTTGTTTTAAAAACTATGCATTGAAAACAAAAACAAAAACATGTCTGTTAACTCCGACTGAAGTATTCGCTAGTCAAAGAAACATTTGAATTATAGAAGTATGTGTGCGCAAATTTTTTCATCGCTAGTAAATTTATCGATAAAAATCTTGAACAAACTTCAAACTCTTCTGAAAAGTCATGATTTTTATAAATACACCTATGCTCTGATATCAAAGATTGGTTCTTTTTTAACTACTGCTTCGTCGTAGATTGAGATGATTCCAGTGGATGATCAATTTAATTTCGTCAACTGTTGTCTTCTAAAGAAGAATGAGTTCGTCGATGAAACAAAAACATTTATCAAATAAAAACTCCCATGGTTGTACAGATTACGAATGCCTTTTTCTTATGATATTGAATAAAATTGTTGTTACTCTTTTCAAGAAACTAGTGCCTTTGGTCAATGTTAAATTCAAGTGCCAAACCTGTTTCTGTATTCTCTATCATTATAAATATAGCTATAGCCATTGGCACACTAATAGTTCATTCTAACACATCACAAACATCAGACATTTTACTTCTTATTTTACATGTGCTGTATTTCTACGATGAATATAGGTAACAATGTTTTGGACTTTTTGCTTAAAAAAAGCATCAAATTTTGATAGCATTTAATATCGATATCTTCTGAGTAAATCATCAGTTGAGAAGAAAGTTAGGAGAGTTAAAAATCCTTCATTTTGATCTGATTATTTATAGATGACTGAGTCAAATTTTTTGATCTGCCTCTTCTATTTTTTTTGTCATAGATCTTCTAAAGTTCTACAAAAGATTTCTTTTTCTCCATCACATTCGTGTAGTTTTTGGATATAATAAAAGGCGATTGAAAAGTCTCGACTCCTATCAGTAAATTAATGGTAATTGATCAAAATATATGATTTCATAGAAGAAAAGAGAGAATTTTATCTACTGAGAAGATACTTTGACATGCATCAATATATATGCCACTGCTTTTTGGTATTTTATCAATTCTGAGTGAATAATTTCATCTTACATTTTTGAAAAAGTCTTTCATTCTCGCAAGAGTTTTATAGGAGACTTATCATTTCAATGAAATAATATTCATTTATCTAGAATCTTCTATTGAATTTTAAAAAGAACACTTAGAGAATTTTAATTAAACCTGCAAAAATTGTCGAAAAGTATATCCAAGCTAGTAGAATATTAGACAACAAATTCCAAAACAGGAAACTTTTCAAACATAAGATTCTCAATATGAATAACTTTAGGATTATAAAGAATGTTACAAAATTAAAAGCATAATCAGCTAATATGATGAATATTATTCCATTGAAACGACAAATTTTGTATTAAACCTTTTCGGATAAACATACATATAGCTGTTATGAAAAAAATTCTTCTCAATGAAATGTAAGACGAAACAAGTCATTGAAGATTAGTACGATAGGAATAACATTGGACTAGATTGATGCATGTTACAAAATTACCTATTTTAATCAATTAACAGATTATAAATTCGTGATAGACACCCTTAATTCGCTGAGAGGGTCAAAATTTTCGAATCATTCTTAGATTAACTTGTCATATTTGTCTCTCCACATCGAAACGGCAATGAGACAAATACTTGCAAGGTTTTCTACATCAAACTATCAGCTGTAACTGAGAGTTTCTACACTGAAAAAACTGGTTTTGGTGTAGGTGAGTGTGGATGAGGTCAGAGAGAGAGGAGATTCATCCACACCTCACAAAAAAAACTTGTCAAGCTCGTGAGAATGTGCGTAGGGCGTATCTGAAATCCATTTTTCTTTGACTCCGTGCGGAAGATGCAAGAACGAAAAAAAATGGTAATTAACAACTGATAATTTTCTTATATAGTTATAAATGATTTAGTATTTTAGTGACCATTGTGGTTTAGAAAAATCTTTGTATGGTTTATATATACAAAATAAAAAGAATGATAATGTTCTAATAAAGGTATATGTAATTGATATTCGTTATCAACTAATGTCCATCTACACTTATTAATATAGATGAATTAGATTCAAAAAAATAACTATGAACATATATGAGGATTATGAAAATTCTGCAGTCAGGCGTCTTTTCTATTCGTGCGTAGTTTGAGTGGAGGTCTAGTTTAAATATGTTACTGTTATTTAACAATCAAATGTTGTAATAAGTTTAAATAAAATATCTTATTTCTTCCTTTCTCTCTCTTTTTAACTTTTAAAATATTAATATACAAGGTGATTCAAAACCTTTGCGTCTCCCATGTTCGACCTTGAGGTAAAATGATTTCACTAAGTATTTAATACCAAACTGAAGCTCGTAATTCAGAAATTTGACACCTTTTTTGATGCAGAAAAGTCAGGTGCCAGTAATTCCAAAACGAAATAAAAAGTTTTTCTTAGATATTTTTACATAATTCGATAGATCTCGACAAGCTCTATGAAACTAGATATTTCACAAATACTTTGAGCCATCTTTTTGTGATAAAAATTCAAAAAACTAGACGAAAATTCCCAAAAAATGTAAAAAAATTCATCTTTTTTTCATATGAAAAAAACATCCAATTTTATCAATAACATTAGTTTTTCTCATTAGTTATGTTAGCTCAGACATTTTGAAATATGTTCATTCGATGTTGCGTGAAAAACTGCATCGAATGAGCACTTTTTCGCAACGTCTGAGACAGCAAAAATAATGAATAAAACTTAATTTTATTGAAAAATCGAGTATTTTTCTTCCACATGAAAAAAGTAAAGTTTTCAAATATTTTTTGTGATTTTCCAAGCAGTTTTTGAACTTTTTACCTGGAAAAGATGGCTCAAAATATTTTTGAAATATCTAGTTTTGTAGAGCTCGTCGAGATCTATCGAATTATGTAAAAATATCTAAGAAAAACGTTTTATTTCGTTTTGGAATTACTGGCACCTTACTTTTCTACATCAAAAAAGGTGTCAAATCTCTGAAAATCTCGGAAGTGCGACATTAAAAGGTCTTCATAACCTTTACCATTTAGTGTCAATAAATGCAGTTTTTTACGGGCTTCAATTTGGTATTAAATACTTAGTGAAACCATTTTACCTCAAGGTCGAACCTGAGAGCGCAAAGGTTTTGAATCACCCTATATAAACTTACGATAAATGACCTTCGAATGATATATTTCAATTCAAGTAATTTTATTTAATATGATTAAAAATTAAACATAATCAATTATTTGTGTACTTAAGAGGGATCACATATAAGTTTCTTACAAAAAAATCCATTAGTTGATATTGACTTTTTTAAATGTATCTAGTTAGATGATGCTATTTTAGACGAGTAAATAAACATATTATTTATTTTAATTGATATTTATTAATTGACATATTCATTTAAAAACTAATTTTATTCATGAAACTCATATCTCAAATAAAATTCTTCAAGAAATAATTGATTATTTTAAATTAATTGCACAATTTCATTGAACAATGTCTGAAATCCTTTATAAAATAAATCTTTGTTGTAAATTTATTTTTGAATATTTTCATTTATTTCGTCCTTTTTGAAATTCTAATTGAAGTTTTTCGAGTTAATGCAAATTTTAAAGGAAGCATTTCAATTGATTCATGTTCATTTATTATTCTAATTAATTGATTAATATCAATTAAAATTAGGGGTGGGAAGTTACCGTTACGTTACCAAGTAACTAGTAACTCGCAAGTTACTAGTTATCGAGTAACTAGTAACGTCGGAGTTACCAGTTACCCGGTAACTAGTAACTTCGGAGTTACTAGTTACTTTTGGTAGGTAACTTGTCTAAAAAGTGGAGATATCGCTTCCTAATGAGTGAATACCATCATTACAGTACTTATTCAGCTCACGAGTTACCGAGTAACTAGTAACGCACATAGGAGTTACTAGTTACCAAGTAACTCGTAATTTAATTGAGTGATGAATAGATGATATTCAGTCATTAGGAAGCGATATCTCGACTTTTTAGACAAGTTACCTACCAAAAGTAACTAGTAACTTCGAAGTTACTAGTTACCTGGTAACTGGTAACTCCGGCGTTGCTAGTTACTCGGTAACTAGTAACTCAAAAGTTACTAGTTACCCGGTAACGTAACTCCCGGGTAACGGTAACTTCCCACCCCTAATTAAAATCAGTAAGCTATCTCTTTCTGTTTCGTTTAATTTAAAAGTTTTTTTTTGCTTCAAAAAGATTTGTGTATTTCTATACCAAAAGCAAGACATAATATTCAAAAAATGATCATCATCTTAAAAAACTCAACATTGAAAACGGAAAAGTAAATATTATTTGTATATTTTAATAGATTATATCATAATCTATAGCGAAATGATATATTTCATGATTGTCGTGAATTCTTTGACTCTTCCTTTCCATAAGATGGTACAACGTGATGGTACGTTATATAAGATGATAACCAAATGACTATGATGTAATAAACAAAGTTTTAGTTTTTGTATGTTACATACTTCGATGAATGTATTCAGAAGACTCTAAGATAAACTTTTCGTTTTGGAACAGCTTATCTTCAAACTTTGTTTCCACGAAAACAAACAAGATAAAATATACCATTTCAAAATAGTGAATCATTCTTCTACATAGGAACATGCTGGATAAAGCAAAGTGATACAATGGAATCAAAAATTCGAAGAGTTTATTATGTGAAAATATACTAAGAAAAGAAAAAGGAAACGTATAGCGGTACATTACGCAAAACGATCGATAAAATGATTTTCAAGCTGCTAAAATAATAAAGCAACAACTTGAAAATTTCATATTTTAAGTGTTTCCAATATAGAAAATTGATCTGGACACTTATACACAGTCTTCATGTTTATCAATCCATGTTACTTGAAATTTTTAAATAAAGGCTCATGAAAAATTATAGTTTTTCTAAGGCATTTTCTAAAGAAATAACCGAGAAATCATTAAGATCTTGCAGAATTTAAGCGCATTATTATGTTAGGAGCTATCTACCTGCTAATTAAAAATGTTTTCTTTCGTTTTTTTTGCTTTCGTTACATCTATATTCATTAATAGTCAATCCATCACTAATTAATAGTAAAGCATAACTTTTTCATGAATAAACAATCAACATTTTTTGTCTTTTACAACTTTCCCTACGAATGAGATACAATTTTCTAAACTTTTATTCAGAATTATTTTTTTTACTTTTAGATAGCTACATATTTATTTTAGTCTCCAGAGATTCATTTATTATTACAACTGCTTGTATACGAACGATAAGTGAAAAATGTTATTTTTCTCTCTCTGTTTTAATGTTCATTTCAAACAACGAGCACCGCTCGATAAGGAAAAACAGAAAAAATTCGATTCATTTGAAATGAAGATGATCTATTATTTAGTAACATGTAATCCACTTTTTGATTTAACGTTTTTAGTACGGTCTATTTTTTCTTCCATATCTTTCTGAGTTAAATGAGCACGACTTCAAATTTTTTCAATTTATTCACAATAACATAGAGTATTAGATCTCATAAGTAAATTTCATGTTTTAAGATTTTCACATCATAGCTAAAGTACTCACAAATCAAAATGTTAGAAGTTTTTTTCTTTTTTGTCATGATCGGATATAGTTCATCGAGGTGCACGAGAAGAAGCAATCTTTCAAATGCAAAACAGTTACCTATGTATTAAAATTCTAGATTTCTCTCTTAAGATATCTGAAAATAATGTTATCTTGGTTTTCTTCATAAAATATTGGGTTTTTGCATTTGAAATATACTTTTTCTTATGTAACTTGACGAGCTCTACTCAACTATAAGAAAAATAGAAAAAATTCTACTAAAGTTTTGATTTGTGAGTATTTAATATACGATGTAAAAATCCTGAAATTCAAGTATCTTGATTTAAGTATGACAACAGAACCCTATAATTTTATTTTCTTAGCTTAATGATGATAGTTGTAATTAGACCCTAATATATCTAACCAGATTAATTAAGAATAGAAACACTTTCATCACTGGTCAAAAATTCAAAAACTAACTATTTTAATTTCTCATATGAAAATCTTTCCGGCATATGATAAAGTTATGTGTTAGACTTTTCCCACTTCTTCTGCTTGAATCATAGCTCTCTGAGATTAGACGTTGAATATTATTTGTTTTTTATTGTTGACAATGATCGATCTATAAGTTATTTTATTATTCTATTGATTATTTTTCGTTTTAAAAACTCCATAGAAATTCTTTTCAACAGTCGTGATCTGATGAGTTAGCCGAAGAAAACTTGTTTAGTTACGTTGGTAAAGATTGGTGTTATTAAATTATAATATGAACTCAGTGGAGTCTATCTGGTTACGCAATCATTGTCAACTTAGGTATGTATGGTATACAATTTGGTAAGATAACTTGGTCTGATATTAGATGTGTAGTTACTTAGGAATACATGTTTGAAGAAAACAAGTTAAGCATGAAAACGAAAAAATTGATGATTTTTTTTATAAAAATATGAATGTTCACAAGTATATCAAGAAAACTTTCTAGAAGTTTATTTGTAAACAAACAGTTAAAATAAACTTTGTTTTGCCTAATAATTGTCACGAAGATCACTTTTTCTTATCTATAAAATATTTAAGCCTTATCTATCTGTTCTCTAATTGAACAAAGTTTTGCAAATATTCCTTCAATATATCATGCAAAATTCACTCAATCTACCAAGCATAAGAATTTTCATTTCCATTTAACAATAACAAAAAGAATACAGTATTTTATATGTAGTATAAATATCGAACACTTATACTTCAATAGAAAAACTTTTTAAAAAGTTTTCTTTTTTTACATCATATTATCATAATCTAATTTTTTAAAATACAAATATGATGCTGTTTCATAAGACTATTCATTTTTAATTCCAATATGTGATCTCATATATTGCTTTGTTATAAATACAACTTAAAACTAAATAACATAATACAGTATTTATTAAAATATATAAGTATTGCGATGTAATTATTAATACAGTTTGTAGATGATTAACTGTTTTATACATTGCACATTAAATGCCATTAAATGCATCAAATTCATTATTTCGACCAGGAGGAGGTAGTTGGGATCAGTACCTACTACAGTTTTCTTTCTTGCTATCTATACTCATGAAGATTTTATCTAAAATGAAAAAGGAATAAGAAATCGAGAAACTATTTTTATAAATTTCTTATGCTTACGTGGTATTTTTTTCGCCTAGACGATAGTGTTGTAGATCATTTTCTACTGAAGATAATTCTCCTTGTATTTCATATATCTTAAACAAATGAATGCTAATATTAAACTATTAAAATATATTCGACTTCATTTTGTGCATCAATAAGAATTTCTTCCATGGTTGTTGCTATCGTCATATTATCTGTAATAAAAGATAATCGCTATAACTGAAAGTTAATAATGAATGATTATTTCTATAAATATAGAAGAAAAATTTCAGGATCGACTATACAATATAACTATATCTATGAGGAAATTTTCAGTAAGATCGAACTTAAAAAGTTTTCCTCTTTAAAATTAGTTTTCTATACATCCTGTTAAGTTTTAAAAGAATTTTTTTTCTCTCATCATTATCTGTCGTTTCTGAAGAAGTCTTCCATGTGGTGCTAACGAAAAGTAAATCCAATTTTTTTGAAAAATCTGTGCATGCTCAGAAAAACTTTCGATAGAGATTGTTTAGTCTCAAGAATTGTCTACAGAAAGGTATTAATTATTAGTTTTCGAACATGTTGCTGTAATTTGAAGTTTTTTAAACTAAAATTTATGAAATGAAAATAAATATCCTTCTAAGAGTCCTGCTATTAGCGTTAGGTTTTTTTAATGATAATTTCGATGAAAAAAAGGTCTTTAGGTATAATTTTTTTAGGGTATCTAGAATAACTGAATATATACAAATTGGCTCTAGAAAAGTTCATTATCTCAAAATATATGTCTTCTCATTTTGCAAATTCAGGTTCCTAATGAACGTTTATGCCCAAATATTCTTAGATATGTGAATGAAATGATATTCTATACAGTTTTAAAAGTCATTTATAATATTTATGAATTTAGCATATTAAAGATCTTCGATATATTTGAAAATTCTATTTGAAATTTAATTTAATACAAATATTTTTTAGTATATTTCAGACATAATTTAAAATCAATGTTATTCTATTTAATAACAATCTTTTATTCAACTATTGACATATACTTAATCATATTATGAATAAACAATTGAGAAGAATAAAATAATAAATTGAATAGATCATTTTAAATTAAGAAAAAAAAATTGTCTAATTCATTAATATAATATTAATTCTAACAAATTTCTTAAATTCTTCTAACAATCTTCAAAATTCTCGCATGTCTTATCATTAAAAGATGTTGATATCGAAGTCTAATACAATGATTAATAACTATTTTTATATTAATAGTTGTTCAACTAATTCACTATTTGTTATTACTAGAGTTGAATTACCATGAGTAGTTTATAATAGTTCATCTGTATGAACCTAATCTACTAAATAATACTGTACAAATTGTTGATCATTTCTAGCTACATAAACTTTGATTGATAATATACAATTAATAACATAATATTTGTTTATCTAAAATATTTTTCAACGGTTTTGAAATAAAAAAGCAAATATTTTCAAGATGAAATTACTTAAAAAATTTTCTTCAATGACCATAATAATAACAATAATATTTTGTTTCAGTTTTAGATTAAACTTTTGAATCACAACTTTTCACATATGCTAAATTATTACTTTGCTCAAAAGTTAATTTCTATGTAATAAATTCTAAAAGAAAAAAAATTATCAAATGAAAGGATAATATGAGAAAAGGATTTTTCAGCTTGCCTTCGAAATGAATGAGTCTATTTTATGATTATTTTATGACGGCATGGGTGAGTATGGGTATAGGTGCCTTGTATCTCTTCTCTTCACCCATTCATACCCACAGTCGCACCCTTTTTCAGTTGTTTTCTTTTTTGTATTGAAGAAACAAGATGAATATGTCAGATTTTCTAAAATGTTTATGCAATTCAAAGAATCATTTACTTTATTGAAAACTATCATTTTACTGAAAGTTTGTCGAAAATTCATGCTCATTCAAGTTTCATCTCTTTAATTGATACTGAAGGAAGTCTATCATTATTTACCATTGGCTATTTTTGTACACTGCCAGCAGCTTCACATCATACAAAAATGAGTATCGATGCATGTGGTTCATTCGAAATGTATCTCGTTTTACCAATACTTTTTTTTCTTTGTTTGCCGTCATTGTTTGTCTGTTCTCCGTATTGTGTATTTTACTGTTGTCATGAGCAGTGCTTCTCAAGAAAGTGCTTGATTGACAGAAATTTTAAAAGAATGAAAAAAAAAGAGAGAAAAAAGAAAAATAAGTAAAGCCTTTTTATGTTGCAAAAGTAACACGAGAGTCCTTCGACATCCAAACGACGCGTCTCACATCCGCAAAATTCAATCAAGTTGAAAATTATCGTTATCGAAATCGTTTGACAAATTTTATTTTGACTATTATATCCTGGTAAGCGGGGCGGGGGGGGGGGGGGGGGGGGGAGCGATGGGATGGTCACTCTCCCTCCCCAATATTCGGATCTTAGCTGTATCTCATGAATTGATTTATTGTGCAACACTCAGCTTTTTATGAATCTCTAAACTATAATAGTATCTTATGCATTTATATTTATCTACTCTCCTTAATTTAAATGCTGAAGTTCTCATTCACAGGGATGTCGCGAACTGAGGGGATCCCAATATTCAAAAAATTGTCTTGCATTGTATTTCAGAAAATAAAACTTATACTACCTTAAGCACGATTCTGTAAGTTAAATCGAGTGTTTCCAGATGTGAAACTCGAAAATCCGGAATTCAAATCTCAAAATCCAGAAAAAATCCTGAAAAGATCCAGAAATCCAGAAGAAATCGAAAAAAATGCAGAAAAAATTCGGACAAAATCTCGAAATCCAGAAAAATAAAAATAAGTTCAGAAATCCTGAAAAATCCGAAAAAATCCTGAAAAAATTGAGAAAAATCTAGAAAAAAGTCAGAAAAACTTTCAAAATCTGAGAGATCTGGTAACACTGGTTACTCGTCCCCAAAATTTTTGAAAACTAGGATTTTATAAGGTATCCGTCCCCCTCCCCCAATTTTTGGTTGCTCGCGACATCCCTGCTGGTAAGTAACTTATGATGATAATTCAAGGAGCAACAGTGGACTTGACGTAAAAAACTACGTCAAAGTAGACTACTTGAAGTATAGCGCCGCACAAAAGTTTAGAATTTTTTATTTTCCGTCGTTTTATCGAACAATAAGCGACCGAAATATAATGTAAAAGGTGATATAGATAGTATGAACAACGGGCTATAAGATGTACTATGGGAGATGGCTAGATCTTTGCATCCGAGTTTTTGAAACTCAAAACAGACTTTTACACGAAAAAGCGTTTTTTTCATTTTAAGTATTTCGCATTTCCTAACCAAGAGATTTTCGCCGAAAAAATTCAAACCATAGTAGATCGATAGAGAATTTTACACGCTATCCATTACTAAAACGACTTCCGACTTTGGATCCTATCTTCGCCATCTGAAATCCATTTTATTGAATTCGACCCTAAAAGACTGAACAAGAGCAGTTTACTCCGACAAATTAAATCCTATTCAAATGTATTATGTAACAAAAGAAAGAGTGTAAAAAAACTGCGTCAGACAATGTATTTAAAGTTCTAAAATAATCAAGTTTTCACGGGTGTTTTCATAAGAGAAACTTTTTAAAAACTGGTGAGCTTTGGTTTTTAATAATTTTCGTAGTGAAAACCAAAGTTTTCTAATTTTTGAACTAGTTAGCTAAATGGCGCACAAAATTCTGCACAAGAATATGTCTTTCTTCCATTAGTTCGTCGTCACATCTCCAAGTTCTAAAACCAGAAAATCCCTTTTCATTTCTCAAGATGTCGCTTTTTCGCAGCATATTTGACTCCCAAAGAATTCGCTTATCGCTTCGTCTAGAAATGGCTTGGATGGTGAAACGAGACGTTTCCTGGCTTTCTAAGTCATTTCTAGACAAAGTTATAAGCGAATTCTTTGGGAGTCTAATATGCTGCGAAAAAGCAACATCTTGAGAAATGAAAAGGGATTTTCTGGTTTTAGAACTCGGAGATGTGACGACGAACTAATGCAAGAAAGACATATTCTTGTGCAGAATTTTGTGCTCCATTTAGGGTGTGGGTGTGAATATGGGTGTGGGTGGGTGTTGTCGGGTGTAGGTATGAATGAAGAAAAGAGTCAGACCCACACCCACACCCACACTCACACCCACAACCACGCTCATACCCACACCCACACTCACACCCAC
>CAJNOP010002027.1:0-16279 GCA_905250075.1 Rotaria sp. Silwood1 | reverse complement strand
TATTCCAAAATGATCTCATTTTCATGAAATTAAAAAAAGAATTTCATGTTTTTTTGATAATCATCATTCATTTTTGATTGAAACTATCGTCTGATCTATTCCAAAATGATCTCATTTTCATGAAATTAAAAAAAGAATTTCATGTTTTTCTGATAATTATAATTCATTTTTGAATGAAATCTTGATCAGATCTATTCCAAAATGATCTCATTTTCATGAAATTAAAAAAAGAATTTCATGTTTTTTTGATAATCATGATTCATTTTTGAATGAAACTATCGTGAGATCTATTCCATAATGATCTCATTTTCATGAAATTAAAAAAAGAATTCGGTGTTTTTTTGATTATCATCATTCATTTTCGAATGAGATGTTCTTGAGATCTATTCCAAAATGATCTCATTTTCATGAAATTAGAAAAAGAATTTGGTGTTTTTTTTTGCATAAGCCTCATTCATTTTTGAATGAAATCTTGATGAGATCTATTCCAGAATGATTTTATTTTCATGAAATTAAAAAAAGAATTTCAAGGTTTTTTGATAATCATCATTTATTTTTGAATGAAATCTTTTTGAGATCTGTTCCAAAATGATCTCGTTTTCATGAAATTGAAAAAAGAATTTCATGTTTTTTTGATAATCATCATTCATTTTTGATTGAAACTATCGTCTGATCTATTCCAAAATGATCTCATTTTCATGAAATTAAAAAAAGAATTTCATGTTTTTCTGATAATTATAATTCATTTTTGAATGAAATCTTGATCAGATCTATTCCAAAATGATCTCATTTTCATGAAATTAAAAAAAGAATTTCATGTTTTTTTGATAATCATGATTCATTTTTGAATGAAACTATCGTGAGATCTATTCCATTATGATCTCATTTTCATGAAATTAAAAAAAGAATTTCATCTTTTTTTGATAATCATGATTCATTTTTGAATGAAACTATCGTGAGATCTATTTCAAAATGATCTCATTTTCATTAAATTAAAAAAAGAATTTGGTGTTTTTTTGATTATCATCATTCATTTTTGAATGAGATCTTCTTGAGATCTATTCCAAAATGATCTCATTTTCATGAAATTAGAAAAAGAATTTGGTTTTTTTTTTCATAAGCCTCATTCATTTTTGAATGAAATCTTGATGAGATCTATTCCAAAATGATTTTATTTTCATGAAATTAAAAAAAGAATTTCAAGTTTTTTTGATAATCATCATTCATTTTTGAATGAAATCTTTTTGAGATCTGTTCCAAAATGATCTCGTTTTCATGAAATTGAAAAAAGAATTTCATTTTTGTTTTTGATAATGATCATTCATTTTTGAATGAAATCTTTTTGAGATCTGTTCCAAAATGATCTCATTTTCATGAAATTAAAAAAAGAATTTCAAGTTTTTTTGATAATCATCATTCATTTTTGAATGAAGTCTTTTTGAGATCTGTTCCAAAATGATCTCGTTTTCATGAAATTGAAAAAAGAATTTGATTTTTTTAATAATGATCATTCATTTTTGAATGAAATCTTCTTGAGATCTATTCCAAAATGATCTCATTTTCATGAAATTAAAAAAAGAATTTCATGTTGTTTTGATAATGATCATTCATTTTTGAATGAAACTATCGTGTGTCTATTCCAAAATGTTTTTATTTTCATGAAATTAGAAATAGAAATCCATGTTTGTGTATTAACAGTTCTATTTGGGAATGTGGAAATCTTTTAATTGGTACAGTTATTAGAGTTTTGAAGCGGGAGTTAGATGGTTCCGTTATATTAAAATTATTAAGTAGTAGTGGATGACTCGCTTGATAATAGGGTTTCAATGGTTGTGTGGCGAAATTGGCAGCATAGTGTTGGGTTTTTGTTGTCGAAAAAGGTGCTGATTTTGGAACAAATGTCTCGTTTTTGCATTCCGTTATTTCATGAGATCTTAGTTTGATATGTGTGGAATAGTTTCGTTGATTGTTGAGAAGTGAAGCGTACGAAGCATTGATAGTTAGGTACTGGTTTTGTGTAATGGTTGTAAGGTGAAAGATAAAAGTGTGCTGGTGTTCGAATTGTGGATAGATGAATGATTTTTTGGCATGAGTTGATTCGTTTGTCTGATGGTATGATGTTTGGTGTTGTGATTCGATGGAAACTAGTTCGAATGTAATAGAGAAATGTGGTTCAATTGATAGGAATGTTTAGATTACACATGAGACTGACAGAATAAGTTGATTTTGCTTGTTCTGAACTGTTATATGGTTGTTGTACTGATTCACAATGAAACGAAAGAGAGGCGGCTGTGTGTGACACTGTTTTTAATTATATTTCGAAGATGATTATGATTTTAATAGCGTGAACGAATTATAAAACTTGGTATTTTTTTCTGTATGACTATATCATAGGTGGATCGAGGTGAAGCCTAAGTTGAGAAAAAGTAGTTTTCAAGGTGAACGATTAGGTTTAGTTCCTAAAAGGCCAGGTCAGATCGATAAATTTGGGATAAATCGGTTTTATACGTGTTGCATAATTTTGAGTTTGCTTTTTTGTTGGCCAGTGCTTTTTATTCTGCTCGAAACAATGCCATTCGAATAATGCATTTAGAACTTACTCTTGAAAGCTAGTTTTTATATTTTCAAGAAAGTCAAAAAAAACGTAAACTGATGTGAAAATGGAGATGCGAGTTTTGGGTGTCGGTGTGTGGATGAACATGGGTATGGCATGTTGATGTGAGTGTGGGTGTGTATCTTTGATGGCACACCGACACCCTATACTGTCATCTACACGTATGTCTATCTATCTGCAGTTGGCGTCCTGAATTGTCAACTGTGCAATTCATCGGACTCTAGTAGTAATTTCTATTAAAGATATGACCATGCCATTCAGATCTGCATTTTCTAAGAAGTATACTTCACTATTGCGTGTGATTCTGAGTCATCAGTTAATCTAATCGGAATATGTTTTAATCATAATTTGTGAAAAGCAAAAGTCAGATAAAGCAAAATACAGGTATCTATGTTTCTTATAGAGCAGCAAGTGTCGATCTCATCAGAAGAAGTATTTCAATATTTTCGAATGGAATTACTTAATTATTACTAATTGGTTCAAATATTCACGTCTTGATTGCTGCTTTGTAACAAAATACACTCATGTTTTTTATCTATATAATCTTAGCACAGAAGTTTCTTGTACTTTCAATGTTTAGTTAGCATGAAAAAATCTGGTAAATTTTTTTTGGGCGAATGTTCAATATAACCCTTGGAAAACTCTTTTTAATCAAAATAGTTTCTACTCATTTCTACATACTACTAATATGTTAGCGTTTAAATAACGATCTTCACATAATACTGTATTAGCAAAAAAAAACTTCGAGTGAACTATCTATAATATTTGTATTGTTCAGATAGTCTTAGGGTGTCTCTAACAAAATTTTTGTGACTAAAGTTGAATGGAATATTTAGAATGATCTCGTTTTCTTTCAACATCGTGGAAATTCATTTAGTCGAATGTCTTTCATTTGTTAAAAAGCTAGTCATATTTTAGCCGAAGTTCCAATGTTTACAGTTAGGTTCGACAATATGAGTTCGAAATAGAATTCTATCGTCACCTGATCATATTAATTCTTCATTTGAACTATTTTTTTTGCAATTCAATGTCCTATCTATCTATAAAGCATTTTAATAGGTGAATTTAACAGATCTATCTAAGCAAACAGCAGTGTTATCACTTAACAATCCCGATTGCATTGCTTATTTTGTCAGCCAAATATTTCTTTCGACAACACTTACAATCAGAGAACTCATACCACATTAGTACTAACGAATATATTACATAATGTTTACAAAGAATCATATTTACCCCTTTCTCATATGCCAAACGTTGCTGCTCACAAAAATGTTCTCTCATTCTATAATGTTTTGACACTCACTTCCTCGAATCTTATTAATGATAAAATTAGAGATGATGTTACTCGGTCACTCACGCATTCGCATTAAACTGTTGACAATCAGCAATCAAATCCAAGCGTATAATAGAAAGGCTGATAAAGAAAACTTGTCATGACTGCACTTTACCAATGTTGACAGATTTGCTTTAGTGTACTTTTTGTTCGAAGAAAATCCAGGATGTGGGTGTGGAGTGTGAAACATTAGACATTTAAAGAATTCAAATTTTCTTCATATCCCGCCAAAAATAATTCATTGCATTGAAAATATTCGACTTAAAATGCAATAATGATTGTAAATGATCGCTGAAGAAAATGTTCTATATTTTCTAATTTCAGTGCCGGAACCAACAATTACAGTAATAACGACATTATCAACGACTAAAGAAACATCAAGTGAGCTTTTTTAAAATTTGTTCTAGAATGAAACAGCTGATAGGACATACTGTTATTAATACATCCCTACGTACAATATTGGTACATTTAAATCTTGACACAATTAATAAATCTCCAACTAGTTCTGTAAGGAACAGTAGTGACTCCTCGCGACACGGAAGCTGTTAAACAGCCTCGTTGAAGAAAATGTTTTTGAAAGGTTCACAAAGATTTTAGTCAAACCTCGTTTTTTTTACAGGAAAAGCTGGATTGCTAGCAAGAAAATTTATAAAATATTTTTTTTTCGCTTCTCATTTGCATCACTGTTGTACAATGACATTCCATTTGTTGTCTCTAAAAAGAACATAGAAAATCTTGGAAATTCAAGTGTAAAGATTTTTTAGAACTCGAGCTGAGTACATTATAATACGAAACACATGCACACAATACCACAGTGCGGGTTTGAAGTTTTCGATGTTTGACAACCAAACTGATGTTAGCTATTTGATTACATTTGTGCACTTTAGTACATTCTAGCAACAACATCAATGTCGAGCTTTCTTCCGCCTTAATGTTCGAATTACACATCAATAACGGATGGCACTCGTCGCATAACTAATACAAATCTTGGGGCTGAGAGTGATAAATCATATTTTAGCAATATGCCTACGTAGGTACGGTTTGAGGGTGCTGCAGGCACTCGTCTTGCTAACTATTCGGTTTCTTCTCCACGTTGTGGATCAGAAGGAGCTGGTTTGGCTTAAGCATCCTACTGACCCAACAGTGGAAAAGACGGCGAACCAGACGGTTCGTTTTAATTGGAGTGGCATGAGTTGCATTTGACCTATGAAGATTTCTGAGACCAATTGTCATAGTTTTTTTGTTTATGCACTTGTATCTCCGGCCCTTTCTGATGCTCGTTATTGCACTATATAAACTCTTGTTGTTGAAATAAACAGGCAGCTATTGAAACCATAAAAGACTGTGAAAACCATTCGATCATTTTTACACCATTTATTTAATACGTTTTTAATCTTGACCGATCATGCCAATTTCCATGAAGCGACACATTTGACTTTCGAAATTTAGATTCAAATAATAAGCTACGATGGCTTTATGTTTAACTGCGGAATGGGTTCTGTTTGAAAGTCATACAGTAGAACAATTAAATGAGGATCACTAATGGCATCAGTTGCTGTAAAAAGGACTCTAATTCATATGGTAAAAGAAGTTACTAGTGAAATCATCAAAACTCGTTCCAAAAAATGTCCAATGTGATTATTTATCTCCTAGGCTATTTGAAATCATCGAAAAACTAGAAATAGACTATGCAGTTTGATTCTTTCATTTCTACGTAATAAACTATATACTGCCAATAAGTTCACTTGTATGTCATAATTATTTTTCTCATCACAGAATGCTAAATTTTCAGTTATAATAATGTCTTATCAGTAGTGAACAGCCGATAATTTGTTCAAAATTTATCAAAATTGTCAAAATACATGTACAGAAAAGTGGAGACATATCTGTTCCAATTATCGATTAAAATATGTGCTCATCGATGAAGTTTTACCTACTGCTGAAAATAAACTTGTCTGAATACGGTTCGTGTTGAGTTTGGTAATTTTTTTGTCTCATTCTTTTTGCCCTTGCCGTTGAAAGAAACAAGCCGATATCACGTAGTATTTGTTCTCCATTGTGAACGCATGGAACTCTTGAATTAGCCCCGCTTTGGATTGGTAAGTTTTATATTTGACTCTCGAATCACAATTTAAAATTTCTATAGCACGAGGGTAGATGAGGGTGTCATATCTTCATATTCTCATCCTCACTCTCAGCGCAAATTATTTGAAAAAAGTGTTTACTTCAAGCAATAATATACAAGCGATAGAAAGAGCAGTGGTAGTGTGGGTGTGGGGCTAGACGTCTATCAATCAAACACACCCATCCACACCCACTCACACCCACACCCAATACGCAAAAAAAGAATAAAACGAGCAAGGTCAATATCGATGTTTATTGACCGTGAGAAAATAGAAACGAACGAACAATTTCAATTGAGCAAGAAGAACTAAAGAACAGATACATATAAGAGAAAGAAAATGAACATGCACTTATATAGTTCATAAGGAAGAATATTTCCTTAACAATCTAGAGAACCTTTTTTCCACTGACTGATGATATACCAGCGCTTTTCGACACTTAGAGGGTACATTGCGAGTATTATCAATCACTCTTGGCTGAACAACGGAGCGAATTAGGATAAAAATAAAAATACGCAATCGATAATAAAGAATGCCCTATAGTTAAATACTGTTCAAGCATGTATTGAAAAGACTTAGGCAATTTATTCACGTGTTGCTTCTCAATATTGAACGTTTATATGCATTTTGTACAGCTGGAATTCCGCTATCTAAAAATATCCAAGAGAGATTTTTTGATAGTAATTTTGATTTTTTAGATGAAAAACATGATTCTCAACCATTTTGTCGTCGGTAGATAGATAAATATCACTGCTATCAATTCTTCTATTCGTTAGAAAGAAAGATACATGAGACATAAAGTACCATCACTTTTTTGTTTTGGAACTGAGAATTTCATTTTTTTATTCTTATCTGAAATTCATAACAGTAGAACATTATAGTTAGAGCAGATCAACAGAATAGTTCATGTACGATTCTAAACTATCTCGATATTGTGCATTGATTATATTTCATTGGAATATTCCATTGAATAATCTCAATATTGTTAATAATCATCATTCGACCGTATTCCAACCTTAGAACGTGATTCCAACTCGAGTGAAAATAGATAGAAAAATGAAATCTTAAAAAGTTGGTCTCAAGAATATTGCGATTCTATTCTTGTATTCGATTGTTAATTATTAACATTTTAATGTCTGTCATCCAGTGAAATACGATATTGGAATTTTCAGATCATTTATTATTTTTAAATTTCTCGGCTAACATATCTTTGCTTTTAATAATAATCTCTCTATAAATAAGGATCTAACTATTGCCACGGTGACAACGTTAGTTTTTAGTTTTTTTCAACCTAATTCTATTTCAATATATTCAATATTCTATTCTAGTTAAGATGTGTATCACCAAAACTAATCTCTAGAAATTCAAGTAAGAAAAACTCAACTGAAGCATGAACTAAATTAGAAATGACCCATTCTGTCTAAACCTTTTTGGATATAAACTACGAAACATGTTTTACTATACTTACAGCAAAAAAAAGAATAAAGCCATAATATTTACAGTAATTTTAAGTTTGATTTTTCTCATCTCGAAGCTAAAAGTTAGTTCAAATTGTAGTTTAGATAAAACAAAGAGTGACTATCTTTGATACGATTCAAAATGGCTAAAATACGCTAGATTTCTCCCAAGCAGACAATGAAAGGCATACAATGGATCCGAAGAGTGCTCGAAAATGTGAAATATATATTTTTTGTTCGTTCTGTTTTGATTTCTACCCATCGATAGCTATTGGAAGAACCTTACTGAGTGCTCCACTAGAAACAAGCAGAGCATAGAAGAAGGTTCGAGTAATTCAGTTAATAATGAGCTATGGAATTTCTTTCGAAAGAGACTTACAAATGTCTTCTTTATTAGGCTGCCTTAGAAGAATGGTCTATATTGCACGTATGTGTCTCCTTAATTCTTGACTTTCTAGAAAATAATTGACACAAAATGATGAAAAACCACAAATAAGAACAAAATCTAAACTGATGTTAAAGAAAACAAGATCTTTACAAATATTGTTTATAAGTCTTTGAAAAAAAAATTTAAATAGTGATTTTATACTTTATACAAAAACTCAGTTATCTATCAAATGCCACATTTATCAATTAAATTTCTTGTGTGGCATTTGAAACTCATGAAAAAGTCGATTTGCTAATTAAGCAGGCGAAAAATATGTTTCTATCTATTAAACCTTTTTTAATAATATTTGAAAACTGTTAACAAATGTTACAAATCAAAGTACTACTAGAGGGGATGAATTCACATTTAAAGAAATTTATCAAATTCAAAAAACGAATCTGAACAATTTTAATCCAACTTAAGTTCATTAACAATGAATATTTAAATTAAAAAAATATTTCATAAATTTTAATTTAAAATAAATTTTCAAAAACATCACATCCCTAAGTTGTATCAATTTAAGAATTGAAAATATAGCTTTCATCGAAGAAAAATAATTCATATCTAGTTTAAATGTTCGACGACTGCTTGTTGTACGTACTCATGTTCTAATTCTTCTCCTTCGCATTTATTCGATAGCCTTCGACGACTCGAGACTTAGAAATCTATCAAAAAATTCTTTTTATTTTGATCTCCTCGGTTGAAATTGTTCGACTAGTCGAAAACACCATGTTAAGTTGATCCATCGCCGAGTCCTCGACTCATCGAAAAGTGAGAATCCGAGCACTCTGTTTTAAATTTGGATACCCACGACAACCTCAAATCGACGCGACGCAATGCCTATCAGATAGCCACTTAGGTTGCTTGCTGGTGCGCCGTCCATGGGATATATGGATGTTGAGTTATGTATTGTTACTCTAGTTTACCAAAAAAACATGAACAACTTGGGGAAGCAACTGCTTCCACTTGTAGTGCTGATGCGCCGCCCGTGCTCATACCCACACCCACTCCCTTCAATCGAACTGTCCCACAATCCATTTTCTTGTTGAAAAATGTCATCCGTTCTTTTTACTATTCAAATGTATTGCTTTTATGCAGCACTTTAAACTATCATCGTATGAATGTTGAAATGAGTTGAATGTGACAAGCATGATTGTGAAATGAGTAATGAATATTCGATGCAAATGATCGGCTTCAATAGGTGTCATTTATTGCGTTCTCGAACTATGCATTTTTTTATGCAACATAAGACTAGTTACAATAGATAGTTTTATACCAGATAGAGCTCTCGGCCAGTGAACGTGTAACACCGGCTCGATAGCCACCGAGATCTTGGTCGAGAAGCCAACTCAGTCGAAGAGAACTGCTCAAATCCTCATTATCTCCTTGAGTTTGTCGAATGGTAAACGTTGGAGCAAAACCAAATGATTTCCCCGACGTACGATACCAGAAAACATCGCCAAACTTTTGTGGTTGATTCCATGTCGTATTCGTTGTCAATACACTAGCTGGACCAACAGCTGCCAGTAAGATTGATCCGTTGATGGAAGCAGCAACAATTACTTCATTTCGGCATACACCAGCAACTTGAACAAGATCAATGCTACGAGTCCGATGACTATATGGTTGGTTGAAAACAAGGGTCCATCCGTTCAATGGAACAATAAGATTTTCATATATGATCCAATCGAGTTCTACTTTAGCAGGTAGTTGCTCGTTTGAGCAGCAATTCAAGGTTGAAAGACGCGTCTCGAGTGCTGCCAATTGGGTGGTGAAATCACGTGACAGAGCGCTAATAATAGTATTAATAATTTCATTCTTCAGATCATCAAGCATAGTAGAATTCAATGTTGACGAGCAAGCATATGTTGTTGATGGTGTAGTTGTCAACAATTGTT
Organism: Rotaria sp. Silwood1; assembly: GCA_905250075.1. NCBI lineage: Eukaryota > Metazoa > Rotifera > Eurotatoria > Philodinida > Philodinidae > Rotaria > Rotaria sp. Silwood1. The sequence continues at coordinate 6,427 of CAJNOP010002027.1, read as the reverse complement.
CTGTCCAAGTATTATTATTCAAGTTCTCCAAAGTATTCTCAACTATTGCAGTGCTCGCTCCTTGAAAAGAATCTATAATAGTGAACTGATCTTCTCTTGTATTGTTGGTCGATTCACCAAAACTAGTATCAATCACTGTAAAGTTGCTCGTTTCAATCGGTGCTACAGTAGTCAATTGTGCTTCTACTTCATTAATGCTTTCATTAGTAGTATTATTGGGTGCTATTGAGTTGGCTTCCTGATATGAATCCTTAGTAGTAGTAGAAGCAGTTGGTTTCTGACCAGATCCAATTCCAATATCTATAGTCAATTCGAAGTTAACAGCTTCACATGAACAATGAAGAAAAGCAATAAAAACGAAGAAACGAAGCATTGTAGTTTGATGAAATGCGACTGTTTTCAAACGTTCGTATCCTATTGTATCAATTACAGCTATTATACTGACTCAAAGATAATGTTTGAAAATAATACCAAAAAGAAAATCCATTTTTAATTGCATTAGATCGATACGATGTTGGTGTCAAATGACTTCAGTGAGCTTCGCATTCACTAATTCTCGAATGAATACATAGATTTTGATTAAAAGAAAAGAAAAAACTATGTTTGTCCTTTTTTTTGCAATTCTGACTTTGAAGTCAATTTTTTACTTTATTATTAGTTCTTTTTCAATTCATCTTCAGCAAACATTCATTGATAGGTGTGCCTTTGTTTAGTTCAGAGTCCGTCCCGCTTCCTGAGTGAAAACTGTAAATTGATAGTATATATAGAGAATGACTCAAAAATATTTTACGATAAAAGCTATGCAGATGTTTTCAATGTGTAGATTATCAAAATCTCTAGAGTGGTACAATAGCGAAGATTAAGTACAGATCGCGATGTCTCAACAGTTTGCCGGGAACTGAAATTTGAATGACACTTTACAAAATTCAAATGATTCTGATAGATTTCTCACAATTTTATTAGGGTGTGGGTGAGGTTAAACTTGAAGACTCCAAATCACATCCACACCCTAAAAATATGTGAAAACTTAGTTGTTTTTTAATGATATTTTGATAAAGAAAAGGATGAAAGGCAAAAATAAAGCAAGACTGTGATAGTTTCTTGAAAAAATATACCATTGGATGAAACTGAATCTGTTTAATGATTTTTCTTCACTTGACATAGTTGATATTTGTACCACTTTCACTCCATCGTTCTCGAAGATCTTGTCTTTACAAAGCAACTATCTGTAGTTTGTTCAAATAAAATGCTTTTCCAATCTAATAAAAACGAACAACTTAATTCAGTATTAGCAAATTTTGTTCAATAAAAATGCAATGCTCATCTTTATACCACTAATGACTTTTCATTTTCATTATTTCAAATGAATCCAGAGAAATTTATGTCATTAATGTAGAGGGTTTGAGTGTCTTGAAAAGTTTTTACAAAGTACATCTCTTAGAGTCTACAATTGTCATTTACTGAAATATAAAAAAATTTGAAGCTGTACAATGGTGTTCGAGGATCACTTTTTGACCGACTCAGCGCGACCTCAATGTACGATGAAAAGGAAAAGAGATTTATGATCAATTTTTTTTTTCGAATATATTTAACTGGAACTGTTCATTCTACACATTGAAATTGAAAATTCCTTATTAACACCTCTCTTCAAACTCCAGTCATATACTTATTACTTTTTTTCAATCAAAAAGATATTATTTGAACAGAGGAAAACATCTAGAATCTTCTTCAAATTGTTCAGATAAGATAAATTCTTTTTCATTTAGAAATATACAAATTCAATTTATGATAAATATACCTTTCACCCACAATATTCCTCGTTTCTATCGCAACAAATATTTTAGATTTTATTAAGCAGAAGAGAATTATATGAAAAAATAATTCTTTCAGATTTATATTTATCAAAGACAAATAGATATTTCTCAAGTTAGAAAATTTTAAAGAACCTTTTTCCTTTTTCTATCTATTAGGGATACAAATATTTCATTTTTTTTTCTTCAATAAGACATACCGTCGTTCTTCAATAATCTATAATCTCATTAATGAACATGAACGATCAACTAGTGTCCTGTGGGAACGATTTTTTCACGATTTTTACCGTCCCATTTTCCACAGCAATTGTGAACGGAAATTTTCGTGGAGATTTCGGGAATGGGAACGATATTAAGAATGGATGTTCCCGAAAAATCATTTTTTCATGTTTTTCTATGGATTCAGGTATGGTTATGTAATAGCTTTTTATTTTTAATACCTAGTTTAATGTGTAATTATCAGAAAAATAAGACATATTTTTCGAGAGAAATTAGAGAAATCCGTTCACTATTTCGTATCTATAGTTTTCTTTGCCACTATCATTTTGCAAAAGACTTATGAAGATACTGAATATACATTCAATCGTAATTTTGTTTCTAATTTTATTTCATTTAATATTAAACGAAATATAAGGGTGAGAGAAGCTAATGTGTCATAGTGATACTTTTCTCCAAGCCGAAAAATGAAATAATAATAGGAATTTTAAAGGCCTTACAGGAACAAGAATCAAAAATAGTTGCTTCCGCAGGATACTACGATCAACTGACCTAATCAACATGAAATCTCATGTGTGAGAGGGTGTGGGTGGGGGTGTGGATGGGGGAAGTGGGTGTGAATGCTGTTCTCTTTTTATACCACACCCACACCTACCCACACCCGCATCCACACCCACACCCTACACCACACACCCTCCCACACCCACTCACACCCCACCCACAACAGAAAAAGACATGACTGAAATTCAAGAAAAAAACAGAAACTTCTACTTGAATTGTTTATCAAGACCACAATAGCATCATCTTACGTCATTTGTATTTGCATTTCTCATTGCACAGACAAGTCATAAATTATCTCATTGAGCACCATCTAATCGATTTCTTCGTCCAGTAGTGAGGTGACACCATTGGTTAATTGATAAGATTGTAGTGTTCATTCAATTATCATTATCGGTTGGTCACGGCACTCATTCAATTCTTAGTCGAAAGTAAAGTTTTTGTTAAACAAAAACGAACGAAGACGGATGCGTAGTATAGATACATTTTGAAAAATATTCAGTAGTAGCATTTTCGATACATATTTATTACGTCGATTCCTATAGATACAGCTAATAGTACAAATGAGAGTATGAGTGTGAATGTGAATGTGAATCAAAAGAAGATCAGCAATCCACAATCACACACTAGTGTCTTGCACAGGTACGACTTTTTGCATCCAGATCCGAACCGGATCCAGATAGCTCTACCCAGTACCCGACCGAACCTGATAAAGTGTTAGTCAACATTTGCAAAATACTTTAGGAGTCATAGTACAAATTTGAAACTGTTACTTCGGACGAAAAATGATAATGTTTAGTTTCTTGCGTAAACAGAAATCGGGCTGGGTGTGAGTATGGATGTCGGTGTGTGTGTGACAATTTTTTATACCCATACCCACAACCACCCTCAAGTTCTATCGAATGGTATGTAAGAAAAATTTGGACATCGTTTCTATTTTGCAAAAGTCAAGTATATAAATGTATTTCATATATAAAATGAGAAATATATTGTTATTGTGTAGGCAATGGAGAATCTCTATTTCACCTGGCAACAATTAAAATAGTATTATAAATGAATGAGTTTATAAGGAAAATGTAGCCTGACGAAAGATCTATCAAAAAATCGTTCATTTAATGTCAATTTTTAATGTTTTTGATCAACTAATAACTGAGGATATGATCAATGCAAGACCCCAATGACCATCAAAATCTTATAAACACATTGAATTCAGCATCAAAATGATCAGGACACTTTTCTCTACCGATTCGTATATGATTCAATGGTACTAGTAACCAAAGTCAAAAGGGGCCAAATTCCAGTCTTATCGCCTTCGTCCTTTTATTTACTTCGAAAAACAAAATGATGAATAGCAGGAAATCTTGCTAGATTAACAATTAAAGCAAAAGAGAAACATGATAGTTATTTATAATGTATAGCTATGCCATATTAGAAATAAGAATTACATCCAAAGTCGAAATCTTGATACATGAACATTGATTCGACTATTTGGAAAACGATTTTGAGCCATTAAACGATAAGGTTCAACTTTGTCATATGGAATTTTACCATAAATATTCAAATAGACAAGTTGTTTTAATTTTTTTACTAATTGACAGAGATCTTGTTCAAAAATAGCTGCATGTTGATCTAAATGAAAAATGTTTGTCTTCTCTGATGAGACAATTTCATTTACGTACTGATCGATTCAAATGTTGATAAAGATTTGTGCCATCGGTGAATCAAAATTCCATACTTTGATTGTTTAAAATCCGGTCGAACTTAAAATACAAGACAAAAAAAAACTAAAAATATGAGAGAGCAGTTTCTCAACTGAACATATTTTTCTTTTATTAAGAAAGAGTGAATAATGAGAAATAATTCTTATTCATGTTTTTTTAGATCGTTCAAAAAATCAAACAGTTGCATCAGATAAGAAGTCTTCAATAAAACAACAGTCATTTAATTTTTTTTATAGTTTTTTAACAAGACTTCAATTATTATCTAATGAATTCAAGAAGAAAATGAAAATTTTCTAAACATTAGATTTTACTTTTCACACATTGAATTTTTATTAATGCAGAAAATACTTTTTTCAATGAAAAAAACAATAGTGAGTGTAAATTTAAGAAAAGAGTTTCACGGCTTCTCTCTAGACTCTAATAATCAAGATCAAAGATTAATAATCAATGGGTACTCGCCTTGGCTTAAAAAGGTTTCTTCTATCTTAGCAACCATAATTCAAGGTCATAAAGCAGTAGAGTCCGTCAGGTCCAAAAATTTTGAGCTTGATAGACAGACACCTTGTAGGTATAATTTTTCGATTATTTTTATTCATCGACTATCACACCTTACACATTTCTCAGCAAAAATTTTAACAGTAATCGTATCACATTAAAGTCATGATTTGCTGTTAATTTTAGAGTAGTATCTGTTAAGTCAGACTCGGACCTAATCTATAGAAATTTTCTAGATTCAAACTCAGACGCGACCGAGTCGGACGTTTTACCCGTTCGGTTCTACTAACGAGGGAAGGTCACCAAATGTTCAATCGCTTTTGTGTTGAAACTATTTGCATTATGTAGTCCCCACAGAATTATGAATACGCTGAAAATATTTTGGGCGGATAGCTTATTGTAATGAAAATAGTCCATTTGTAAGGTATGAGTTTTATTGACTGTCTGGGATCCCTCTCAGGAACATTAAAAAAACTGATTTTTGAATTTCGACTTGCAACTTTACAAAGAAAGACGCTCCAAGGAGAACAACTTTTTGTGAACGTTTCAGATCTTTCTAGTGTTCCTGTCACTGGATACTGCTATTGTGAAATTTGTATTTTATGTCCTTCAAATAAAGTAACAGATTTAGTGAAACAAACAATCAAAAGACCTAAGACTTTCAGAAAGTATTATTCTCGTTGAGAAGTATATCTACGTAAAGTTTCAAGTCGAAATTCGAAAATCAATTTTTCTAATGTTCCTGAGGGGGACCACGGCAATCATAAAAAACATATCTTACAAATGGACTATTTTCGCAACAATAAGGTATCCGCCCAAAATATTTTCAGCGTATTCATAACTCTTTGGGAAGTACATAACGCAAATAGTTTCAACGCAAAAGCGATTGAACAGTTGGTGGCCTTCCCTTGTAAGTACTACAATACGTCTTACTCTTTTATTGTCAACAAGATTAGATAGTAATATACCAAGACAAGAATTCAAACTCAGAACACTAATAGAAAAGAAAGAAATATATATTCGAAGTACAAAAGTCGATAAAATATCGCATTTCTTGAAGAATTATTTATTGTCTGAGAGAAATATATCTTTATTGAAAACATTTTAGTTGACGTATTTTATAGATTACTATAATAAAAATGAAAAAAAAATTAAGTGTTTCATTTATCTCAGTACATAATAGAATGAATTAATATATTTTGTATCAGATAATCTTACTGAAATTAATTAGAACTTAATCAGATTTAGTATTAAAAGAAAAAACGTGTTTTCATTTATTTAAAAATAAAAACAATTATTTTTTTCGTTGATATTTATTTTGCTTTGTTATAAAATTATTAATTCAATTAATCAAATTCCCCATGATATTCAGAAATAAAATTAAAAAACTCTTTCCCTTTGATAACAAATGTCCATTTCAAAATAGAAGACGAATGATTGTGAGTCGAATAACTCGCAAACATGATGAGATATTGCGAAACGATTTTTGTCAACTTGTAGACAAGTCTAGGGTGCGTCGACGTATGGGAGAAGAAAATAAGATCAAGGGTGAATCTTTGGAAAATCACAATCACGCTAAGTCGCTGTTTCTAACTTATTCCGTTTGCAAGTTAGAGAAGTTATCCA
>CAJNOP010002026.1:0-20679 GCA_905250075.1 Rotaria sp. Silwood1 | reverse complement strand
GTGGGTGTGGGTGTGGGTGGTGTGGGTGTGGGTGTGGGTGGGTGTGGGTGTGGGTGTGGGGTGGGGTGGGTGTGAATATTAGTGTTGTCTTCAGCCACAGCCACACTCACGCCCACATCCATACCATTTATAGCTGGTTCAGGTTGGATAAGACGCGTTTTCGATGATCGGAATGATTGACCTGGGATACAAAGCAACTACACTTACAAATAGACTCGTGCACGAACAAGTAGTGGTTTTCCTACTAATTAATTCTTTCTTACTTCTCCCATCTCATCAGTCGAAAGAGAAATAGACAGAGAAAGAGAAGAAAAAGCAAAAGGAAGAGAAGAAATGAACGATAATATGAGATACATAAGAGAAGTGCAAATGGTCTGATCCATCACAGAATGATAGCAGTTGACTTCGTACAATTCGTTTCTTAAGTTCGTCTTGATACAGACTTGTGAGCGACTATTTGAAAGTTGATATTTCATATGAACTGTCATCCGATCGTACTTCGCTCATTATTAAGGGTTTTAGATTTAATTTTCTTTCGCATTAGTCAACTAAACAGCTCTCCGTTCGAAAAATGAATCTAGAAGTTTAGATGACTACCTGATTAATACATCAGATTTACATTTATTAGAAATTGTTGGGAGATTCTATCATCACTTTTTGACTCATCTTGTCCTCCTTTTCTTCTTACGATGAAACATAGCGTCCAAGTTTTTCTTCAAAACAAATATTAATTTCATTCATATCACTAAAGCTTTTAGTACGGTCCCTGCAGGATAAATATGTGAAGCACGATGAAGCCGCTTTAATTGTGAACGACAGTCATCGCCATTTCGATCGCAGCCCGCGGTTAGAGCAAAAGGAGCACTAGATTTCAATGTCGGTCACTTTTCGCTATGACATATAGGCTTTTTTGGCACGCTGGTCACATACTACTGGATCGTGGAACGCCGAGGAATAGGGTCCGACTTTCTCATTATATAGTTCAACACTCATTAACAATCGTGTTTCACAAAAACGACGCACTATGCATTACACTAGATGCATGCTCGCATGGAAAAATTATGTCTGTTGTTCTAAACAGTAATATGATAGAAAAAACATCGGACTAGCAGTAAGCCAATCATGCAGGATGTTGAAAGAGGTCTTGAACTTAAAGAGGACTTTCCACTATGAAAGAGTATCGATTAGAATCAAATGTAGTGGAAGACACCACAAAACAGGCATTAATTTACATAATGTTAAATATAGCATCTATGTCATGAAATTGCAAAGAGTCTAATAAGAATGGATTAGTAATGTCACACATTTAGTATAGATGTGCCTTTGACTATCAACATACTCACGTTATGTCTCTCTCGCAAGATCGTTTTAGGTCCGCATTATTAACGAAGTGAGTTCATGTACTCCAGAATAGTTCTATAGAACTTGGTAGGAAAACTGAAAGCAAGAGCTCTACAATAACAAACATCTGCGAAGTAGAGAATGTTGCTGTTAGTCTTTTTTTCATATTATTTAAGTGTGAACATAGATCCGGATGAACAGAAGACCGACGCTCAGTTCGAAGCAGCACTAAATCTATCTATGAATAATGAAAAAAAATGAAAAACGGAAAATCTGAAAATTTTAGGATATGAAAGGGAAGCATCTTCTAAAGAAAATACTCCAAGTGATTGTCATGTGCCTTCAATTAAGTTTAAGAGATAACAACGCTTTGAACGATTTTCACAAGGGGTAAACGGCAGACTTGAAGTACATCAAAGTACTTTAAAATTATATGAGAGTACTTTGAAAAACACTTCAAAATTACAAAAGAGTACTTTAAAATTACAGAAAAGTACTTTAAAGTAGCTCGAAGTGCGTTTAAGTAGTGTAAATTACCTTCAAGTACAAAGTCTGCCGTTTCCCCCTTGGATTTTCATCATTTTAGAAAAAAATTAACTTAAATCAATTATATCCATATAACAAAAACAACAGTTCGATAGATGAATCAGAAAAGTGATTGAAGTTAATGAAGTTTTTATTGATGACTTGGACAAAATCGACTTTTTGTAAAAATCAGTATTTGAAACTAACAATTCCATTGAATTCAATCGAAAATTGTCATAACGAATTATTTTTCTGATCTTTTAAACTGAATCGATTTTAATTTGCTTTTTAACAGGATTTTTTAGATGCATAGCAAATCGTTTCTTTATGTTCATATTTTATTCTGGGTATATTGATTGAAGGATATAATCCTTCATATTGTTCGCAGTATCGAAAACTGGATCTTTATTTTAGAAATGAAGTATTCTTTTGTTTTGGTTTTTACTTACTTGGGGAAGATGGATTGATTGGTGGTGGAACAACAACTGATACTGGTTGTAAAAGTGGAAATGGAGGGCTAGTTTCTTCCAGTTGAACAATGTGAAGATTTCCCTGATTAAGACAGCCCATTACTTTGAATTGAGTTGCAGCCATAAGCAGTACTTCATCTTCGTCTGATAGATACGAATGCTTACGAATATCTCTAGCTGATTGACATTGTAAGGTAAACATTGTTCTGTCACATGTCGTTCCCAAAAATAGTTCTGACTGTAGAACATTAACGGCTGTTGTGCAAGATGAAAAGCCCCACCAGACGATTGTTTTCCCTGCGATATATTTTTTGCTTAGATCTAATTTAACACCTCTGTATGCAGTTTTTACAAGTGGTGGAAGACGAAATAGTGCATTAAGAAAGAGTCTTATAAACAAATACCATGGTTTAAGTTTTTGTCGTCGTTCTGATGATCGTAATGTGTCATTCAAAACGAAGTATAGGCATTCATCAAGTGGTTCCCATCCCATCGTGTATAGCATAATTGATGCAGATTCATCTTGTGTCAATCCATCAGCAGGATTCTCACATCTTTGTTTAGCGGCATAAGCATAGCTCTGAACTTCTGGTAGGATCGGAACAAGTGGTTCTACTGCTTGTTCCAGTGAAACAAGGGGTGCTTTCCCATAACCGCTAATAGGTGCAAGAAATTGCAATGGTTCCTGGGCAATGTCCGTAATACGTAATATACGCTGTGCTGTTGCATCTTCTCCTCCTCCTGTATCCATATTCAGCAGAAAGGAAGTTCTTCACGAAGTAATAAAATAATAAATATCTGAAAAGTAGTGAAAGACAACTTTTATAGCATTATATTTGTCAACGTTGATTTTTTTTTATCCCATGAAAGTAATCAACTTTTATGATCATTGAACTCATATTACACAACTTTGTTCAAGTTGATACATGTTTCAAGATCTTTAGTATGTGTAATATTGGTTCTGATATTCATGCGACGATATCTTCCGATAGCCCCATCAAAGTAATTTAAAATGTTTATATTGAATCGTTAATATGAGAGAGATTTTATTTAATACTGAATGTAGATTATTCTCTTATGTACAATTCTCCATCGTCTAATTTTTTACTAGTTTTCTTAAAGTGAGTTTCATTAAAACATAGCTGTTTCTTCCGCAACTTTTTTCGAATTATTATGTCCTTGATATTTTAATGAATGAAAGATGAGATTTGCTGAAAACTTCTGAGCAGGCAATTTTTTGTCTATTACAGTGTTTTACCAAAATCTATTGAAGACTTATGGTACGAACTTTGCGGGTATTTCATAAGTGTGTTCTTAACTAAATGTAGAGAACAATGGATAGAAATAAATTTATACGCTTAGCTAAAATACTGCTTATTCAAGCATTAGTTTTATAACGAATGGTTTATTTAAAGCTGTTTATCTATTGCAAATGTTTGCGACGCTTTGGTACAAACTGGCTATAATGATTGATGAAAGTAATAGCTCAGGTTCTAACTGAAAACTGTTATCATTATAGTTGACAATAAGAGCATGTCATTTTGGTTAATCTTAGTCCAAGCAACATAGATGTCAGGTTATCGTACGTAAAAGAAATCGTGCCATATTTTTCGGGAAATGCTAGTTTCGAATATTAACGATTATGGTTTACGACTTTCGTTTTCTTTTTAAAAAAAAACAGAGTAAAATGATGGAGTATTGTATGTGTCTTACTGGAAACATTTTTGTCGTTGTTAAAAAGCTATCATTATTTCTATATATGCGGCTGAACGAAAGACAATTAAGAAAGAAGTCTTCTTGCTCTCTTCATTTCAATACAATATCTCAAAATCTCTTTATACTATCTTCATCCTAAAAGATCTTTTCAAATGATCGTTAATAATGATTGGTGATGATGAAATACACAACAATCATTGTCTTCTGTTGCTCCTAGCGTTTTCTAGCCAATACATGGAGAAAAAAATAACAATAGAATACATTACAGTGTATTAAGAATCAACTAAAATGTTGTTTTGTAAAGAATGGAACACTTACCGATCTTTCTCTACGGAAACTTCTATTCATTAAATTTGAATGAAATCACATAATCATATCACTATAACTAAAATCATGAATCCGATTATCCTCCAACAAAATTAAAATTAAAATCGCTTGGCAATAGTTTTTTTTTTGTTGAGTAAATTATAGACGGATGCACATCGATTACCATACGAAAAGAAAAGTTTAATGTTAATCGATTTTAATTTTGACGTTACAGTATAATCAGATGATCGATAGTCTCACTTGTGAAGCATATCACGTTATAAGAAACTTTATTCGTTAAATAGAACATGTTAAGACTACATAAAATATAGAATAAATCGTGCCCTTTCAGTCATCATTCTCTAGTTTAATCCAATTTACTAAGATTTTTATTTTTATTAAGGTAACCAATACCCAACAGAAAATTGCAATATTAACTATACTGAAATGAGAAACGGATGAAACTCAACTGGAAATCTGTTGAATGATAATTTGATCGACTTATTTAGCATCTATCTTTGACAAATTCTTAGTCGTCACATATCGTTCATAACTACTCGCAGATAATGTAATTAAGTGCTACCTATTTCTTGTAATGATCAAACCTCAGTTTGTTACATAGAAACTAAGTACATGTAATTAAATGAGAGGTAAAACTAAACCCAATTCGATGGAGTTTAGCAGAAAAAAACTATATTCTTAATTAAAAGATATAACCTATACGTGATTCTACTTATTCAATGAACAATCTAAAAACTTAAATTCATCGTTTGTTATCGCTATTGACACATTTCTTCCGTGAAACAAGCTTCTTATTACACTCAAATAGGGCAATACTTTGTACTTGATATTCTTTTACATTTCATTGACGAAATTATGACAAAGAATACGTTGACTTTTATTCTATAAATTTCTCGTAGTACCATGCTATAGTGATAATGAACGTATTTCATAACTTCACTTATGTTCTTTTAGTTTCAATGACAAAAGAGAAAAAAATGATAACAACAGAATTAACATAGAGCTGTTGCCTTACAAATATTTATCCTACATACGGCTACTTGAGCTTTCATCACTAAAGTAATAAATCACAAAGAGTACAATAGTTTTTGGATTTTCTACTTTTAAATTCATGTTTCTCGACTAGTCAAATATTTTCTGCCTGGTTCAGACACAAGTTGTTAGCTGATTGCTTCATTATTTAAAGCGATGATCTTGCTTCAAGCACTAGGTGTGCCGAAAGTTCATTGAAAAAGAAATATTGATATTATGAATCGACAATTCTCATAGAAGTGCTTTTTCACCCTTTATACAAAGTTAGCTCATCTGACGGCTTTGCTTTAGTAATGTAATATGAATATATAAAATTTTTTTTAATAGAAAACCGAATGATATTTTAAGTTTTCATACACCCAAAACAAAAACAATCGTACTTTCATAAAGTCATTGCTTAGTCCAGCTGTCAATGAATTATCACCAAAAAACTAATGTTAACAAGTGTTTCACATAACATAAAAACACTAGAAAAAAAGGCCTACTTTGGTGCAACTATTTTTATTGAAAGCAGCTGTCCACATGATCATTTAGGATCTCAATTCAACTCTCTCTTGATGAAATTAAATATAGAAATATTGAAGTAGGATTATAACTGCATGCTTCAAACATATAGAATCTCTAACTTCCACGGTGGATTTTGGAAGAATAAAACATAGACTAGATGGCTAAGTTTTAGAGATGCCCATCAGGAATGAACCTCTGCCATTACCTAGAGTAGACAGCAGTCTTTTAAGAATAACGATTATTCTACATGCGGGCATTGGGAAGTACTATAACACTCTTGATTTTCTAATTCTGAAGAAAATAACAGGAGGTTTGGAAAAATTCTGCGGATTTGAATACCTTAAAGTTGATGACATTCAAAAATTTATCGAAAGGCAGACATTTTAATACTAAAAGCTATACAGTGGTTTTAGAATTCGAGGAATATTAGTAGATCTATGATGTTGCAAAATTCACAAAACTCAACTAATCGAAGAAATTCACACAGTTCGAAGTATTCTAGAAACAGGCGAAATCTATGATTTTCAATGAACTTAAGGTGATAGCTGCTTGTTTTTAATAATTGAGTTAAACTGTATGAAAGAATTTTCTATTATGAAAACCTTTCAACTTCTCTGGAACAGAAAGTAATCAATCATTACTCACAGTCGCATCCATATTTGCAGTATAACAGTTTTAGTTTTCACTATAAAATCATTGGATCATTCAAATCAAGTTCTTATTATTGAACAAAAGCTTTATCAAGTTACCATATAAACGACTACTAGTCGGTCTATCAATATTTCGTTTATTCTCAGCTCTGCAGACGTTCTTTTATGATGTTTAATGTTTTATATAAATATATTAGAACACTCTGGAACGAGGTTGTTACTGTATAAAAACATTTTGTAGTATTCTCAGCTTTGACCATATTCTGAAGGTTTGTTGAGATGCGACTATGCTTATTTTGTAACACTCACGAGTTTTGACTTAATCCTTAATTATTAACAAATATTTGATCACAAGCTGTTTGTAGAAAATTTATCGAAGTAAAAATCATTACAATATGGTAATTTATGTAAAATAGAGCATAGTTTGATGAGATTACATTTCTTAGATCTATTAATCGTTATTGTTTCAAATATCCTCATCCAAAAATCAACATTTTTAGAATAGTCTTGAACTCATTTCATTTTTTATCAAGACAATTATCTATTTTGATATATGAGTTAGGTTCACTGAAAAAAGTGAGAAGAAAATGTTTATTCTATAGTCATTCTTTAGAATAGAAGCTTTGTTGTCTTGGTTTTTCTGAACGTGGGAAAAAAGATATTATCTTGTGAACTGTTTAACATTGAAAACTATCAACATTTCTATAATCTACTTCAACACAACCTTCACTTGCATCACTCCTGCTATTATGCCAAGGTGGTTCCAAGAGTTTGTGGTACATATATTTTCAGTACTAAATATGCCATGATTTAGAATGAAGTGATGTTTAATCGGCGAATAAAGGGTGTTCATTAATGAAAAAACAGATATTAACTCGACTAATACGAGAAGTTGCATGATAGTACAAGGGAAGAATTCTAGCTTCTGCAGGGTAATCCACATAGTTCTGATAGTTCAAACATGGTTGTGTGAAACACTAAAATCGCAATGCTGTACATGATACTTCTACATGTCAACAATATCCTTCAGACAATTTTCTATGAACATAAAAAGAGTATTTTCTTAGAGAGAATTTATTGATAAGAATTATATAGAAAGTTGTTTACAAGTTTCAAACAAAAATGCAGAGACATTTTATGGCTCTTGCTAAGAGAAGAAAAGCAAAACGCCTTTATGTTAATCCTTACAGTCACTAGATCTAATTTTATTTCAAGAAGAGAAAAGATTTTATGTGATATATGGACATATGTTACTGACGAATCCATGTGTTCTGAAGCATGTAAACAAATAATTTTTTCGAGAGTAATATACCATTGGTGACTGTTTGTATTGAAAATAACATATGAAGAACTGAAGTAGTTTTGCGGAAGATGTGTTCGAAGAAGACTACTTCACTTTTGAAAACGTTCTATGTTCACCAGATGAAAGACTTCATATATAAAGCTTTTTTTTGTAGATTTCGAAAAGAATCATAGAATATGACTTTTGTTAAAAGACTGATACTCTCGATTTCTCGAGCAGAACTATGCTATATATTTATGAGACTACGAAATTTAGATTGTTTTCATCTCAGTACTTATTACAATTTTGACTTAAATATTCATCATCAGCTATGATGGCGTCAAAATTCTCTAGCGTTATTCTATTATTTTCAATTGTTCATGTATTAAGCAGATGAAATTGTTAACAGGATGTAGCCTATGACAAATGTTCGCTTACGAGATTCTAGTGGATTTTTAAACACTTAGTTTTGCTTAATGACTACTTCTCCAGTAAGAAAGGATTTCATAAATAACCCTAAAGCCTTCGACTATGTTCACCAGAGTTTTATGCGAGACACGGTATTTATCCTTCATTCTTATTAACAGCTTTGCTGCCCAGAGCTATTCGCATTCATAAGGAAAAATCATCATTGTTTTTCGTCCCTCTTCACCTGATCATAACGCGTGGTTGCATGGTACAAAGCTTTTCCCTTTTATTGTTACACATTTTAATACGCCCAGGCAACCAAAACGGCAAAACACTATGTGTTAACAAACTATGAACTTATTAAGACAAGTAGTATTGTTTTAAATAGCTGCATTTTTGTCAGTTTTACTCAGAGTTTTATAAGTTTTAAGATTTGAAAAATTTTGAGAGTGTTACAATCCTAAAAAGTCAACTAGAAAAATACATTTTTTCATGCTATCTATTGTAAATGACGTATGACAAACATGAAAACTATTTTGGAAGATGGTCACACTGTAATAGAGTGATATGATTATCGAAACAAAATTCCTAACATATCTCTTGCGAGTAGATGAAAAAGTTTCACATAGTATGAATATGTAATTTGAACTCTGTATAAAGATATATACTGATCATCTGTCGATTTTATAATTGACTTTGTTCAACCAATCTTTTAGTTATCTTCCGTCTTAGCTAATTACTATGTTTTCTGTATGTCTTCATGTAACATAGACTTAAATAATAAAGAAAATGTACAACTAATATGAAGACATATTTCTTTCTGTTTCTAATTTCATTTTGCACGGGATGATGTTAATAAACGACTAGTTTTTGTTGATTATCATTTTCAAAGTTTCGTTGAAATAGGCTCACAAATTATAAGATATACTGGTGGAATTAGTAGAAGAGAAACAGAAAAGATCATACACCCTATGTACGAACTTTGAATAGATCTAAAATTATTCAACACATAGAGTAACTTAGCTTTGGATATTTTTGAATCTCTAATATCATCGTCAGAAACCCATAGCTGAGACCTGAAAAATCAATTTTGATGAGTCCATAAATTTTAAACAGCTTAACACTTCTGGTTTTTCGTTTTCGTCTTGATTTTTAACAAGTGAATTTTTCTCAGTTTTTCTTATCTTCTAATGATTTCTTCTCATGTTTCCGTACTTTTTTTTTCATTAAAACCTATTTACTTCGTAAGTTATTTCTTGTACGTTCTTCCTACGTTGCTAGATGTTCGACATTTGAAATTAAGCAATCTGTTGAAAGACCAATTGATAATACTATACTTCAAGGTTTCTTGAGACATTGTTATGATAAATTAGTAGTTGTTCTAGTTTCACTCTAATCTTGTATCTTTGTCACGTAGATTGAACTTCCTCATCTGTTTCTTTATCCAAAACTATACAAAAATATTTTCTTCATCGATCAACTGTGAAAAATAAAATGGATATGAAAGCATTATAATTGTATAGTTTAGAACAGATTAGTAGGGAATACAGTCTAATAAATATGATGGTGTTACAGAAGAGGCACAATATTGCAAAATCAAAGCGTCCATCAGGACATTCTCTAAGAAACTTTGAAGCATAGAATTGTCGTATTTTCTTTAAACATATCATTTAATTCAAAACTCGAACGTGTAAAACAATGCTCATAATATTAAACGAAACACAGTTTATTGTGATTTATTCGTTACCTACTATTAAAGAGGAAAATCTCGTGAGAAGCTTCTCTTGTTCTATTTATTATATTATTCGATTTACACAATTATATAAATTATGCGCTCCTTCCCACGAGCCCTTATACATATTAATGAATAAGAGAGCGAAGTGAACATTTATGATGTATGTGATACGAAGGATAGGACAATGCGTAGATACATCTATTTGAACAATAAGAAATGATAAAATGGTGCAGATATTGATAAATCATCAAAAACAACAATGCGCTAATAAAGCAGCATTTCTTGTCAAATTGTTATACTTATGTCCACATGCTTGAATATTTCTGTATCACCGTGGCTTATCTCTACGACAGTGAGACTCACTTTAGTCTCAGAAATATTCTTGATGCTCTAACAGACGCACTGACGGTCTGAAGAATTTTCCAGTCAATTTGACACGTGTATGAGCGGTTTAAGTTTTTTCTTCGTTTAACTGAAACACTGTTCGATGGATGTAGTATTCTCTCGCTATCCTCACATGGGTAAGCTGCATAAAGCTTTTCGCGTTTCTGGCACATGTATTTAGTGGTCAGCGGCTATTTTGTTTAGCCGTACGAAATGGATGGTTAGGCTGATGTTTTTTCCGATAAAGCCAGCAAATTAATGAGCTACCTAGAAACTTTCGGCCTCTATTTCACAGATTCCTCAATGCTCTAAAAGTCTCGACGGTTACTCAAAAGTATTCATCACTAGCTCGAAGCGCTAGAACTCTAACAGAATACATGGATCGATCTCGAAAACTTTTATGGTGCCCACCAAACACATTTCCAAGTCATCAGAAAATTTTTTCGTCACCCGAAGATATTAGTCAAAATCTAGAAGAAATTCATTGCTAATCGGCCACTAATCATTTTTCTAAAAATTTTTGTTCTTATTCAGACATATGTTTTCGTGACCCGAAAGATTTCGCTACCAAGTGACGAAAACTGTCAATAGTCTAAAGCTTTTGGTTCTTATTAATACATGTTTGCATATAGTTCAAAAGCATTCATCGCCATCAAAACATTACATAAAGTGTGGGTGTGCATTTGATAACTAACTACCGACACTCACACCACGCCCACACATTGTTGAATAAGCTTCGAAGTGATACAGAAGGATTCAAAATCGTCTTTTATACATCTGCTAATGTACTAAGAAAAGCTCATTCATAAAAGAATTAATTTCATGGTGGAATAGTGTTATATTATCTGTAAATTAGACTTAGAATTTTTTAATCAGTCACTAAAAGATAGAATGCATAACAAAAATATTAAAATAATTGATACATCAAAACATTTCACACACATGGCATGCGTCACACGAAATTATGTCGACATGAACTATTTTCAATGTCTGAAAGCATGTTCTGCACGTCAATATATTAGAAATATCTCGCAGTGGTGTCATTTTTAACTAATATTACGGTTCGATACGAAAGCCAGTTATTATTTATGGTCTAACAAGAATGATTCTCCGTCTCATGTAGTGAAATCAATTGTTTTTAAGTTTAAAAAACTTTGAGTGGTCTTATGCATAAACTGCCTATAATTCATGAATAGTTTATGTGCTAACACGAATGAGCAACTTTTTCGTATGAGCAATATTAAATATTTCAGTTTTTATTTTGATCATACTGTCTAGGTCCGGCTACATCTAATGAAGAAGATTTAGATAGAGAGTATCGATTTTTCCGGTCAAAAATTCAGATGCCAGATTCAACAAGATTTTATAAGATGTTACTACCAGATCAATAAGAGATCATTCTTTCAGTATTATTGAAAGACTTACACGGATATCTTATAACAATTACAAGATACAAAACGTAAGATTAGAAAATACAAATCTTTCGTAAGCGTCCAAGATCATCTGCAAAAACCTGTCTGAAAACACGTGCCTATCAATTTGGTTAGATTGACTCGAAATTACTGAAACTTATAAACCTGACTTCATTTGTTCATATTATAATAGTAAAAATATATCTCCGTACACACAAATATATAACTGTCCAAATAGAAGAAAGCTTTGCAGAATAAATGTATATCGTTTGAGGCAAAAATATAAAATACTACAAATCTCACAAAACTATATAATCGAATACAAGCATCAGTCAATAAAGACGCAAGAATAAGTTTATGACTAAAATGGTAACAGTGGAAGCACAAAATAGACTACTTTACAAATATCAGTAAATGGATATAATAATACGAATTCAAGATTATGGATATAAGAGTATAAGTGTATGCTAATAAGGATGAAGCAAAGGCATATAGATACAGGTCTAATGACGTTGGTCTAAGAGTTTAGATAGAAGCATAAGATTGTGAAAGTAAACATAGAAGGATGTAGTGGCGGATATAAGGTATAGCATGAAGGTTATAGTTATTATCATATAGTCTATAGTATATAGATCTAAGGTTTGAGTTCAAGTAATTTAGTTACATAAGTAAAGGCATAATAATTTGAGTATGTCGATGTATGCAACATCGGATTCAAATATTGATTCTATGTGTATATTCATTATGTTATAAGCTTTTACGAAACTAGATCCTTTAGTCTCTTACAAAGAACAGAGTCTTAAGTTGTGTGAATTATTGTATAAGCATGCGAAAATACAATGAAACTCAATAGTACGATCTTGTGTGTTCATATAAGACCATATTGTTCAGTCTTATATGTACTTTAATGTAAATTCTGATGTAAAATCGCAGAGTTGACAATTTTTCTATGAGTTCGAATGATCGTATAGTCACACATTATATGAATGTACAATTTCTTCAGTCTATACCTTAAATATATATATTAACAATTATCTGATAAATTTCTGTTCTTACAACTTACATCTATGTTGCTATACTCGTATATTCAACTTTGCGTCGTTGCTCACTGTTCCTCATACTCAATCATTCAGTCTTACATAAATAAGTTATCATTTAACCTTTGAACAGTATGATTTCTTCTGCAGGCCGCTTTATCAGTAAGTTTCGCTATATAGTTACATTTTTTTTATTTTCCTTAATACAAACTTATTCTTCAAAGCTTAAATATACTCTATACAAGCTTATATTTTTATTCAACAAGATAAATATATACTACTAGAATAAGTCAAGTGAAATAAGTGATAATGGAAGACTCATGTTATCTGATTTGATATAGCTTATCGATGATAGAATTAATCTTATCTTACATATGATCCTGCTGATGTTCTAATAGCTCCTATTCTATGATTCTACTGCAAATTTTTTACGATATTCAAAACAAAGAGCCTGTCGAAATCTTCTAACAATACTGAGGATATAATCCTCATCGATCTTCTGGTAAGTTTCTATGAGAAATTTGGTATACATAGGAGCTTATGCAGCTTGCTGGATCTGACATTCGATTGTTCGACGAGATTTTGTCTAAGCTATCAACTTTCCTTTACAGATTAATCATCATGTATATTTATACCCAAAATATTCGATTGAAAAGACATAGCTGTATTGTTTTTCCTTTAGTAGAAATCATTGTTCTTCATCTTTTCGTTAGTGTAACACTGGTTTTCTTATTGTAAGCATGCTGAAAGACAAAACTTTAGTTGATTAAAAACTATATTGAGTTTATAGTAATTCGTATGAATAGTTCATTATTGTACGCATAGTCAATCTTTCATTCTGACAAGAATTACTCTGGTAAATTAGAGAAAACCTGAAAAGTGTTACAAAAGACATCGCAAGTACTTTTTAATTTCTATGAATTACATGTGGAAAATTTATTTCGACGCTTGATCTGTCTAATCTGATTCAATAATATGATTTTCATATTTAATTTTGATTCTATGGGGACAAACAATATTAATTATTATTCTTTTAATAACTTGTCCTGACGGATGATTAAAAATGGCAACAAAAAGTTATTAATGATTCATTGTATGATTCAAAATACAGATCGATAGTAAAAAGTTTAAAATACATAATTACCAACATAAAAGATTGCATGATGAAGAAATATATAACAATCAACTATAGATACAGCATAATTGTTAGTCTTAGTAGAGATATTTTGTATACTAACTCGTAATGTCACTTATCATATCTTCACATAGAGTTATAACTTTTACAGATGAAAAGCGATGCGGGAAAGAAAAACAGACATGATAGTTTAATAAGTATGTACTTCATTATCGATAAGAAATCATTAAATTATCCTTACGATGAAGTTTAGAAGTTAGATAACCTTGAAAGTCAATGGCACAGACAATGAAAAGAATTCGATTCACTATGTCATTCACTTGATGTTAATAATCATATTGAGATACATTTTATTTTATTAGTCAAAGCCAGGAACAGTATAATTTACTCCTATTTAGATATGTAAATTACATTCTTATTTTCTAGCAAATGATACAAAGCCTATCTCTTTCTTCTGGCGTATACATGTTCGTAGAATAGGAATGAAACATTCTACTGCATCGAACGTTCAAATCTGACCGGTTATTGAGCTGCTTATCTGAATAAAAAGTGAGCTACCGTCACCATTTAATTGGCTAATATTAATAGTTCTCGATTCACTTAATCATCAATAGTAAGTTTTAATTTTTCTGCTCCTACTTATGTAACTTAAACTTCAGTGATAGGGATAATAATAGCACTATTCCAAGAAATGTGAATCGATAAGAAGTTTATCAAATTTTTTGAATTTCATTTTTCGTCTGTGGGAGGCCGATTTTCGATGCTTTAGTCAACTGCTATAAAAGAACATTATTTTCTTGAGATGAATATCCGACCACAGGAAGCGTCAAAAAAAGAAAAGGGTCTGTATCGTTTGTTAGCAGATAAGTATATAAGTTGCATATCTACCTAAAACTATGTACGCATTATATTTATATATTCATTTTAGACAAGTAAATAGTAAATACCTTATTATAGTCGACTTAATTCGACTAAACTTTCAACTGATAATACAATGAAATAATCACTTCATCGCTGATGTTTCTTCTTTCAAGTAGCACTGATTGGCCTAATTATCATGTCATCAGTATAGACACCTGCAGAACGTGAGCAAGTAACTTCGTTTCACTTCCTTGCCATTTTAACTTGTTTTTATATTTGTAATATGTTTTCTTTCGTTATTTTTATGATTTATTTCTCTTACTAGATGCTATTTTTAATTTATCAACATAATTGATAAGATCTTTTCTTATACTATAATTAGTAAATACCCACAATAGTGACAGTTAGATGTTTTTAGAGAAAGTAGTGAAGATCTATTGAAGTGGTTAGGTTTCTTTCGCGTTTTTGAACATATTAACTTCGACTAAAACAAACAATCTATACATCGAAGTTGTTAATAATAATCAATAACATCAATTCTTTTAACCCATGATGATAGTTTATTATATTGCAATAGTTTCGAATACATATTTGTCTAATAAAAATATGAAGAGAATATATGCACTATAAATACGTAGCAGTTTTATTCTCTACATGTTTTCGTATATTCATCTTTTCAAGTCTTTTATTAAATAATATCTTAGAGACAAAGATAAATTTCTACTCGGTTATGTTACTTAACTGCTACTTGAGACGTCAACCTAACTTGTCTGCTTTTTGTTTTATCTTGTATAAATGCCTTATCATCTAGACTTTACTTGTTATACCTGTTGGAAAGTGGAGCGAAAATTTTTCATAAAATTTCTAATTTCAAAAACTTAACCGTATCTATTACAAATTTTACACTTACTGCTAGTGATTATGTGCATTCAAAAAGAAAGTCTCCATGATATACTATTTGAACAGCACAATACATAAACAAAACAAGTGAAGAAACTCCATTAATTAGCACTTCAGTAACAAATATACATCAAAGTTTCGCTGATTCCTTTAAAGTTTATGAAATAGCAAACTAAAGCTTCAGAACACCTGAAAAAAATTTGACTGAAATCGAAATGATGAAAACCTAGAGACCTGCGGAACAAATTTTTCTATATCTCAAATTCCGTTTGTCCCGTAAACGGAAAAGAAATAAAGATATGATTTTGTTCAAGAGCAATACATCTCTTCTATACCATCAATCGAAACAATTTATTCATATCTAAGTTTAGGAGATGATTTACGAATTTCTAATAAGTATTTTGGGCTATACAATGTCGATCAGGAAAAACGTTCAGATACGGATAAAATTTAAAGTTTCCTAATGAACGAGCGAAATATCTGAACTTCGAATATTAAAAACTGTTTATCTGCCTGTAGCGAAGTTTAGAAAAAAAGATTAATTTGAAGTACAACTCCAATTTAATGCACTCTCCTTGTCATCCATACACTGATTGATCGGTGAAGTTCTTCAATCAAATAAACCAATGTGCTTAAATAGCATTAGAGGTCTTATAACTGATAAAGAAAATGATATTAAGTAGATATTAAAGCCTCTCGCGGCTTTTTTTTTCGTTTTATTGTTTGACACCTTTTATTTAGATACTAAAATGTTTGTGAAAAATATGAAATCTAAATTTACAATGGATTTCGATATACAAGCCCGAAAATTTCAGAACAACATTATTTTCGAATTGTCTCGATCGCGTTCATCTCACGGAACGAAACAAATGGAGTTTTTCGAGATTCGAAACTGTCTTCCAGGACTCTATGAAAACCACAAATGTTAACCCAGTAGAAATGTGCTAAAAATCGTGAACGAATATAAATTCATTCAGATATTCAACGTATTGTAACCATACTTAAGTCTAGATGTGAATGTGGGTGCAAGGAATTCTCTGTGGTTGTTCATGTATGGATAGTTGAGTGCGCGTGTTTGAATGTGCATGGCTAGGTGTGGATGTGGTGTTGTCACAGCTCACTTATCATAACCACACCCAGGTAGTTACGACCAGTCTAATCCACACAAATCTCTCTGGTGTTCTCAGATTACACCCACAGCTGTGCTTATATCCACAAGAACACTCAAGTCCCATACTCACACCCAAACTCTCAATCATTCACCTGCACCTTAAACTTCAAACTCGCGCCTACACCCTAAACCCCATATCCTTAGATGAACCTTTAAGAAGTCGACTTCAGATATAGAAATATCTAACATAACGAAGTACTGCGACGCTTTCTTCGTGGAACATTTTGTCCATACAGTGAGTTGTACTGCAATGATTCGTCCTAGTACTAGTACCATAGATGATCGGATGTGGGTGTGTATAATTGAGTGTGCGAGTGGTTGGATTTGAATGTGTAGAGGATGGGTGTGGGTAATTGGATTGGCGTGATTGAATGTGAATGTATAGTTATGAGTGGAACTAGGCATGTGCCAGCCTGAGCCTAGACCGAGCAGGTCGAGCTCGACTTTGGCAGGGTCAGACTCATGTTTGGTCTGACTTGGGCTCAGTCAGAGCCTAAACGAGTCTAACTGACCCTGAGATACTTGTGCTAGATACATGCATAGGTGAGATTGGATGTTTGAGTGATGTGGGTGTGGGTAGATGCGGCTCTTTTTTTCACCCACACCCATCCGGAAAAGGTTTTTCGTTTCACTGCTAAGAATTTCTATGTTACATAAAGGTTTCACACTTGCTGTTAACGATTCACTCATTATTATTGATAGGCAAACCTTCGAAGCATGAAAGAATTATCTTTATTCCTTATCTTATAAAATTACCAGTTACGTTATGTCGATACTTCCATCTCGATATCGAAAATCACGAAAAAATCATGAATAAGATAGGACACGTAGAAAGCTAATCATGTACAATGTGGACAAAATTCTACACGGAGGAACCATTAAATCAATAAAACTGTATGCAATGCAAACAGATTAATACACTAAATAGACTTATGAGTAAGAAAAAATCATCAGTCGATCAAATAAACGGAAGACCGTGATGAATATTCATTTCGTTTTACTTAGGAATCATGGTCGTAAGTTACTTACAAGATGCAATAATCAAAGTAAAATTTTCCAAAAAATTTTTAATAATAATAATTTCCAACTTGGTTGAATGTTGCGTATGTGAGACGCGTCGTTTGTTTATCAAAGGACTATTTTGTTACTTGTGCAACATAAAAAAGCTTTGCTTATCTTATCTTTCTTTCTACCATGTTTCTTTTTATTACTGTCAACCACGTGCTTTCTTGAGAAGCGCTGCTCAAGACAACAGAAAAATATTCAACATGAAGAGAAGACCAACAATCATGACAAACAAGGAAAAAACCATATCTGTAAAAGGGAATACATTTCAAATGGAGTACAAGCATCGATACTCATTGGAATACCATGGGAAGAGGTTGATATAGTTCAAAAACAGGCAATGGTAATCAATAATAGACTTTCTTCAGTGTCAGTTAAACAGATGAAATTGAGTCAGCATGAATTTGAGACAAATTTTCGGTAAAATGATAGTTTTCAATAAAGTAATGATTCTTTGAATTGCATAAACATTTCAGAAAATCTGACATATTCATCTTGTTTTTCGAATACAAGAAAGAAAACAGCTGAAAAAGGGTGTGGGTAGGGTGGATGAAAACAAGATACACAAAGTACCCATACCTACACTCACACCACACACACCCTTTAGTATGTGTGAAAAATTGTGATTCAAATGTTCCATGTAAAAATGAAACAAAATATTATTATTATTATTATGATAGTCGAAGAAAATTTTTTAAGTAATTTCATTTTGAAGATATTTGCTCTTTTATTTGAAAACTTTTGAAAAATATTTTAGATAAACAAACATTATGTTAATAATTGTATATTATCAATCAAAGTTTATGTAGCTAGAAATAATCAAATATTTGTACAGTATTATCTAGTAGATTAAGATCATACAGATGAATTATTATCAACTACTCATGATAATTCAACTCTAGTCATAAAAAATAGTGAATTAGTTGAACAACTATTGATATAACAATAGCTATTAGTAACCATTGTGTTATACTTCGATATCAACACCACTTAATAATAAAGATATGCTAAAATTCTGAAGATTGTCAGAAAAATTTAAGAAATTCGTTAGAATTAATATTATATCAATGAATTATAGAATTTTTTATTCTTAATTTAAAATGATCTATTCATTTAATTCTTTTATTCTTCTCAATTGTTTATTAATAATGTGATTAAGTATATGTCAATAGTGTAAGTTCAACTTAAACATTGAAATCTAAATTGTTAGAAAAGTATCACTAAATCTATGGATGCTCATATCTCAATTTGTCAATATGTTTTTTAGTTATTCAGTATGAATTTCAGATATAATTCTATTATTGCTTTGATAAAATCAACATGAGTTGAAAAGGAACAACAGTATAAGGATAGAAAGCATACAGACATAGAACTTTTTTTATGACATTTATTCATATATACTTTTTGTTTATCATTCAAAGACATGTCTAATTAAAGTTAGATAATTATCAAGCAAAACTTGAATTCAAATATGAATTGGTCTATCATTATTTTTTACTATTATAATTTTAATTTGTCTGATTAATTGAATAATAGGAAGTCGAGAAAATCTCTAGTGTTATTGTGACAAAAATGACTCATTGAAATATCTGAAAGAACAATCAGTCACATACTGAATAAATAATGAAATTTCTTAGAGTTAATCTTTATACGTTCAATTATTCTAGATACTCTGAAAAAATTATACCTAAAGACTTTTTTTGTATCGAAATAATCATTAAAACCCTAGCGTTAACAATATGACTCGCAGAAGGATATTTACTTTCATTTCATAAATTTTAGTTTAAAAAACTCCAAATGACAGCAACATTTTCGAAAACTAATTAATACATTTATGTAGACAACTCTTAAAACTAAACAATCTCTATCGAAAGTTTTTCTAAGCATGCATAAGTTTTTCAAAAAATTGGATTTACTTTTCGTTAGCAGAACATGGAGGATTTCTTCAGAATCGACACATAATGATGAGAGAAAAAATTTTTGTTTTGAATCTTGATAGAATGTATAGAAAATCAATTTTGAAAAGGAAAATTGTTTGAGTTCGGTCTTATTGAAAATTTTACCATAGATGTTGGGTGTGGGTGTGGGTGTGGATGTGGGTGGGTGTGGGGTGTGGCTGGGTGGTGTGGATGTGGGTGTGGGTGAGTGAGAATAGACGATTCAAGCTCACACCCACGCCCACACCCACCCACCCCCACACCCACCCACACCCGCACCCACACTCCATCCTTATCGATTTCGTTCAATATGAGCTACAGTTCCAATTATACCAGGCTTTAGTAATTGAAGTTAAACGACAATAGATGTCAAGTCAGCTTCATCGGTATTGGCATATAAGATAAAGTGCTGTTCAAATAAAGGCACCTCCTATTTCTTTTTTGATCATTTTTGGTTTTCAAACGAATTTAAATCAGGTTTCCAGGAAAACCGCGATATTCCATAGAACTACATCGAGCTAGCTTACGAGATAAACCTGAATTTGGTCGAAAGTAAAAAATGTCGAAAAATAGTGTAGGAGAATAGTAGAGAAAAAATTATTGTTATACTGTTATAACGAAGAATTTATAAAGATTTAAGAATAGAGCAATTATGAAAAAAAATCTTAACATAGACAGAATTGAATAAATGTGGAACCGAGAAATAAAATTCTCTCATGCGTATATATCTTTATTTGTTTTGCTTCACTACAACATCTGCGAGTTCTTTTAGAAGTTGAGAAGT